>VUQS01057903.1:17288-34233 GCA_015108495.1 Heterochromis multidens | reverse complement strand
CCCGAAATTCCCGTGACTTCATTTATATGCGACACAAACACACAACAATGGAGGACATCGAGGCGATGGTATACCTGCGGCTCGGTCGATGGCTTTTTGTCAGACTCGGGGTAAAAGAAGAGAGCCAGAGAAAGCTGCGGGCAGCGAGATGAAACACGGTGTTGTTTGTGTGTAGCCATTTCACTTGTTGCCGGGTTTCAAAAGTGGCGGGTTTGAATCATGAAGGAGTCGCTCTAATGACTCATCCAGTGACTTCCCTCCCTGGCCAGTCAGTGACATGCAGTCCGTTGATGTCACATTTTGGGATTGCCTCAGCTTGCTTGGAACCCTGACCAAACAGGTACTAAAAAGTACCTGGTACCAGGTACTACCACCTAATGGAAAACCCTAAAAATTGAGCCAAGCCAAGCCGAGTCGAGCTGAGCCAAGCCGAGTAGGTACTAGTGGAAAAGGGCTATTAGTCATGCAAGTTTTGTCACAGGAAGGGAGAAACTCAAAACTCTACAAAAAGTGGCCATAGTTACTGAGTATGCCAGGACGTACATTGTTTACATGATTGGTCCCTCCACTGTTTAGCAGAGTAGAGGTTTCTGGCTTTGCTTCACATACTTACAGGGTATGTGAAGGAGAAAAGAAAACCATGATCTTGATGAAGACCACAGGCCAAAACAAGTCTGTCAGCCAAAATAGTTGTTGTATATAGCACAAATGTGGCTGGGGTTTTGAACTCTGAAAATCTACTCCAAAGAAAGTGTGGGATTATTTGGCGAGCGTAAACAATGACCCTAAGAAAGTGACATGTATACTCTACAGAAAATCCTTTGGCTATCATGTGCCAAACTCAATCATGGCTTATCACTTGTCAGTGGTAGTCCTGATAAAAACAATGTGAAAATCTTCAGGTTGGTTACCTGCTATATGGATGCTTTTCATTTTTTCTTTTTTAATTTAACTGCTCAGAGCTAAACACTGAGCTGTTTTGTTGTTGTTTATCAGCCACCAGTTCAAATTATACCATCCCTCTGATTGCTGTTTCACCTCATCAATCTTGTTAAAACGTAGATGTCCCACGACTACGGTATTTTAATGATGAATCTCTTTTATCCGCTGCAGTCACAAATAATGGTAGAGGCTGCACTGAGACTTTGTGTTTTTACAGGCCTTGTTCTGCTTATCAGCCCAAAACCTGTGTGTGTTCTCTGAAAGCACGCTAATCTCCCTGGGTGATTACATTGACCCCAGGCCATTGATTACACACTGTCACTGGAACACAGGCGGTGACCAATTTTTGCATCCCGGCATTGCTCTCGTTTCCTTCTGCTCAGCCAGCCCCATTTATCCCCTCCTTTGTGTTCTGCTGCGAGGAAAATAGGCTCTGGTTGTTGCTGCAGCTTCTTAAAGCAGAAATGGACCTGTTTCATGATGAGTTAGGTCAGAATATGATACATTTCATTTATTTTTTTTTGCCTAGTGAGCATGTGGGGAGTATATTTCTTTGCTTGAGTGACAAAACAATTGTTAGAGGAAGGAGATTTGCTGTTGCTACGTTACAGTCTGCTGTTTAATTTCTCTTTGTTTCGTGTTCACTTCTGGCTGTCACAACAGCTGTGGAGAAATTGAGCATTGTGGAGCCACACTGTACACTGCTCTAGCTTGACACCAGATTGCTCCAGTCCTTTCATTCCTTTTCCATTCTTCTCTCCGAGCAGGTCAGTTGAGGCCAAAGAACTGGAGGCCATAAGAATAGGGGAGGAAAATGCTCTCAACCTGAATTCCAACTCTAATCTCTTCTCTGAGCTCTCTGCTCACCCCTACGAGGGAAAACTAATAAATCTCTCAGATACAGAGGCAGACAGCTGGAGGCTGATGTCTTTGCTTCGTTCTGTCATAGGCCAGCTTAACCCAGCGGCTACTAAAAATTTGACAGTTTAGTGGGGAAAGAAGCATTTATTAGACAATTTCAGGGATGTTAGGAGTTAAATTATTTACTCGGTGGCAGGCTATATAATTGTAGATGATGAATAATGTCCTACACCATGTTGAAAAAAAAATCTGAAACCTCAAAATTTGCCTTGGAATTAAAAGCAGACAAATTGTGTAACAAAGGTTGCTTCTCCATTTTTTTATCCATCTGTTTCTTGGATCTCATCCACATGCTAATGCATTTTTTCTCCCGGTTCTCTGTAGTCAAGAACACGAGTGAGAGCGCTGTGCTAATCCACCTTCTAGCCTGCACAAGCTCACAGTTCACATAAAGAAGTTTGTAATGACATGTTCAGCGTTGCATTGCACCTTCATTTCTCACAACATGACAGCTGAAGTACACATGCCAGGATTTTTTTTCTGGATTCTGGATACCTACAGGTCAGGCTTTACCAGCTGACCCTGCCTGACTGCAGGTGCCCGTGAAATATTGAGCTGCCAGGAAACAGGAGACATTGCATAAGTCTGCAAAGCACACTGGAGCTGGGCCGCAAACTGTGTCCCATGCATCTCCAATAAAACCTATCAGACCATACAAGCCTGCAGACGACACCATATTGTTCAGACTAAAAAGCAACAAGTGTTTGAGCTGCTTGTTCTCTGGTATAACTACCAGTATATTTATACGTTTAAAATCCATATAAAGCATATGACACTCTATCTTAAGGCTTTCTATTCTTGCACATCCATGAGTGGAAAATTATAGAGGTGATCATACATTATAGGATTTCAGGTGAAGACTTCACAGAGAACAGCTCTGTTTGTATTTGAAACATTCCTAAAGAACAGCAGCTTTAGGAAAGTGTGGTCTGTTTTTTAATTTTCCATGCAGTTCAAATTTGTGCAGCAACAACTGCTCAAGTTACCTACAGATCCTCTTTTAAAGTCTTGGAGCTTCTGGAGATTTTTTCATGCAGTTTGCTCTTGTTCTGAATTAACTAGGATAGTCATGATGTACAGTAATCATAGTTTGATTTATTTAAAACAATTTTTAAATAAATAAAGTTTTTTTAATCCCATACTGGAATTATAAAAACCTTAGAGAGCTTTTTGGAACTTGTCATGATGAAACCACAATATTCAATAGCAATGAAAGCACCAGACATTAGATGTCAGAGGCTTAAAGAAAAAAGGGATCATCTGCCATTTCTTTAAGAGATTCAAATTTTTGTCATCTATTCTGGAAACCCTCATTCTGCTTTTATGGATTTAAAGGTGTGATAAATGTAAGGGTGCACTTGCTTTTTTCCAACATGACTAATCTGTCTTTTTTATTTATTCACTTTATAAAAACAACAGACTGTAGTCTGACAGTATGCCATGTTTCAGTACTGTGAAAAAAAAAAAAAGGATCAAATGGTTGCTTCTTCAGATATGTTGAAAATGTCAACCATTGTCACGGGATGTAATTTTTTGACATATGAGTAACACAATGGGCCAACTCCAGTGTGCTACCTACACCATGTTTTTTAATACTGTTAGCTCAATCTCATGTATATGTAAAAGCAATATTCTTAGGCTAATACTACTCTCTATTGACACTTGTGATAATAAGTTCTCACAGTACAAGTTCTCAGAAATTTTTACTTTTAATCTGAAGTGTCACTGCTGCATAGCACATGTGCTTCTTAGTAATTAGCATTTTTTTTTTCATATTGAAAGCATCTGGATCCTCTAACAATTTAAGTGATTAGTTGACAGATAGATTAGTCATTTGCCATGCAAAAATGCTGTCAAAAAGAAAAAAGGGAGCAGGAACAAATTTCTCCATTATTCCTCAATCTGAAGGAATAATTTATCACCACTTTTAGAATTTTCTGACATTTTAATCAATATTTAATAATAGTAACGAAAATAATAATGTTCAGCCTAACCACATCCTCCACAATATACACTCACAAGACACTTTATTAGGTACACCTTGCTAGTTCTGGATTGGACCCCTTTTGCCTTCAGAACTGCCTTAATTCTTGGTGCCATAGATTCAACGAGGTACTGGAAACATTCCTCAGAGATTTGGGTCCATATCTACATGATAGCATCATACAGTTGATGCACTTTTGTCAGCTGCATATCCATGATATAAATCTCCTGTTCCACCACATCCCAAAGATGCTCTATTGGATTGAGATCTGGGTACTTTGGAGGCCATTTAAGCACAGTAAACTTTGTCATGTTCAAGAAACCAGTTTGAGATGATTTGAGCTTTGTGACATGGTGTGTTATCCTGCTGGAAGCAGCCAGAAGACGGCTACACTGTAGTCAAAAAGGGATGGACATGGTCAGCAACAATATTCAGGTAGGCTGTTGTGTTTAAACAATGTTCAGTTGGTACTAAGGGGCCCAAAATGTGACAAGAAAATATCCCCTACACCATTACACCACCAGCAGCAGCCTGAACAGTTAATACAAGGCAGGATGGATCCATGTTTTCATGTTGTTTATGTCACAGCAGAAATTGAGACTCATCTGGAGACTGCAATGTTTTTCCAATCTTCTGTTGTCCAATTTTGGTTAGCCCATGAGAATTGTAGCCTCAGTTTTTTGTTCTGAGCTGACAGGAGTGGCTTCTGGTGTGGTTATCTGCCATTGTAGCCCATCTGTTTCAAGGTTCCAGATATTTTATGTTCAGAGAAGCTCTTCTGCATAGCTTAATTGTAACAAGTGTTATTTGAATCACTGTTGCCTTCATATCAGCCATTTTTCATCCAGAGAACTGCCGCTCACTTGTTATTTTCTCTTTTTTTTTTTTTTTAGACCATTCTCTGTAAACTCTAGAGATGATTGTGTGGGAAAATCTCAGTAGATCAACAGTTTCTGAAATACTCAGAAACCAGCCTGCCTGGCAACAACCATGCCACAGACAAAGTCACTTAAAATCACCTTTCTTCCCCATTCTGCTGGTCAGTTTGAACTTCAGCAGGTCATCTTGATCATGTCTACATCCCTAAATACATTGAGTGACTGCCATGTGGTTGATTAAATACTTGTGTTAACAAGCAATTGAACAGGTGTACCTAATGAAGTGACCGGTGAATGTAATGTTCTTATATTTCCTTATTGTATTTATGTCTTTTTTGTAGATAATCCTTAAAACAGACCAGGCTGGTTTGTAGTCTTTACTTTTAAATTTATGTAAGTTTTATCCATGTGATTCAACTTGATTGGATTACAGAAGATAGCGCCCCTTTGCTTCCTGTAATGAAAGCACATTTTTGATAAGAGATTAAGCCATTCTGTTGGTGATAATAAAAGGAAGTGAGGAAATTAGTTCACTGCCTCATTACTAAGTGTTGAGCCATAGCAAATGACATGGCTGTCAATCCACCACCCTACCAGCTTTTTCTCTGGTTTAAATGGAATTTTTCTGTTGGCTCTGTGCCCAGGAGCTACTTTGGGCCTGACCCATGCTATTAACCCCGCATGTTGCCTCCCTTGGTAGTGACAGCAGGTGAAACGAGCCGATTTTGTTGTGGTTGGCAGAGACATTAATTTATTGAATGTCCTGGCACTGAGCTCATCATCACAAGCCTTTCTTTTTGTTTTTTCAAAGGGTGTTTTAATAATGTGCAACCTCGTCAAAGTTCAATTTTGAATACTTATGTCTGATTTTCACTGTTGTCCTGCATCCCACAATGCAGAAAATGTTTCTTCTTTCATCTCAACACAAAATAGAAATCATTATCACTATAAAGCCCTCCTGGATGCCTATTATCTAGTTTATTATTTTTTATTGAACAGAAGAAAATTCAGTGTGCATTTAATTTAGTCTGTTTTCAGAAAAAGAAAATCTATGGCAGTCATTCCATACCAAACAACCTTTACTGCTTGAAAAAGTTCAAATAAAAACTTAGATTTAGTTCACTGAACCTGCAAAATTGGAAAGCTTTTAGTAATGCATTGCTACCATTTCTATTATCCTTTTTAAGCCTCGCCAATGGCTTGTTTTTCACTGGGCAGGGTTACAATTTGTAAAACATTCAGCAACAGTTTCAGGTTATAAATCATTCTTTGAGGTTCTTGGACGGGTAGTATAAAATCCAACCCAATCTGGTAGAAAAATAAGCCATTGTCGAAACTCATAACGAATCACAAAAATGTTCAAATTTATCTCTGAGGGCGAAGCCTGAACAGATATTTATAATTTACAGCAGAGATTGGGGATTTTGCTGGTTCTGTGAGTTTAATAGAAGTTTTTAGAAACATTTTTTATAAAGAAAATCCATGATGTGAACTGTGAGGTGTCAGTGAGTTGGTATAGAAAGCCTGAGCATGAGCCTGTGAAAAAGCTTTTGGTTCTTTTAGGGTTTTTTTACAGGAACACTCAGCAGAAATTTCTTTCAGTACTTATTCCAGTGTCACTGAACATGGGCTTTTCAGATAAGAACAGCATGCCAGCACTACAGTGACAAAAGACATGAAGTCAAAGCAAATCACCAACAGGAGAAAAGTGAACATTGTGTTGTGAATTATAGTCTCACAGTGGGATTTGTTCAAGGCGGTAGGGTGTTTTCTCTGTTCTTGTGTATTAGCAGGGAGACTCACTGGCACACAGCTGTTCTTAATAACCATCATTACTTCCATCCAAATCAAATGTGCTGTGATTCTAGAGTTGCATCTTACCCTTCATCCGTTCACATCTCTGTGATTCTTAAAATAGCTGTCAGTAGCTTAAGAGAGACATAGCAGAGCATGAAGTTGCTGGTTTATCTTCTTCATGCAACATTTTATATTATCATACGATATGTGTTTTTGTCTTTTTTTTAAATTTGCCTTATTTGTTTTGGCTGGCTGTGTGGCTCAAGATACGACAATGTACTTTCACCACTTAGTCCAGAATATCTCAACATCTGCCCAACTTCTGTGAAGATCAGTGCTCCACAGATCTACTGTCTAGCATCACAATAAGTCTTTCTTTTGGTTTTGGCCCAGATAGTTAAAGTTTTGACTTTTTCTGTTAAATTACCACAAAAATAATTGGCACCAGTTTTCATATGCAGTTCACATATATCCCAGACAGTGTATTCTAATGACTTTTGAGTGATCCTTTAGTTTAGTTTTTAGATTAGTATTTTTGGTTTAAAGCCTGTAAAATTCATTCAGTTTCCATCACCTGCAGCGACACTTAGTGCTTAATGCTAGTAACATTAGCAAAATTAATAATGGTAAACATTTTTTTCTATGTTTTCTCAATCGTGTAACCTTACATGAAAGAAGGAACGACATAACAGCGATTTTAACTTCTATTTGCAAATCTTGCTTTCTGTACACACAGGAACGGTGGCCAGAGGTCTCTAACTGCAACACTAGTCTCAGTCATCGCCAGCCAAACTCAATGCAACTCTCAGCTGTGAAAATCTGTAGATCATGTGATAAATTAACAATAACAATGAGGGACCAAACACAACATAACTGTAACAACTTATAACACTGTAACTTAATATACTAACATCAACAGTCTCATGAGTCTTTGCAGTAGTGGCAACTCCCCTTGGGTTGCTACAGTATGAGTATATAAACACATTGTGTATTTGTGTTATTTCTTTGTAGAGGTGGGGAAATAACAAGATTTGGTTCAACATTGCCAATCTGTATATACTATATGTTGTACATTTATTAGACCACTACTCAATGTAAGGTTTATGCCACAGCTTCCCTAAATTAACAGTATTGGTAAATACCAAAATAATTTTTGATGTTTCTGTAATGGTTAATCCACCAATATGTGCAAGCTCTTTAATCAAAATTATATTTTTAATGCTAAAATATTATTGTTGTTGTTATCCATGAATTTTCAAGATTAAGATGCCAAATTACAGTTATTTACTTGCATTCCTGATCAGAGAAATTAGTTTTAGTGGTTGATACGTTATGCTTGATTAATTTCTGACACCTCAGACCAGTCCAGTGTGCAAATTTGGGTATAGAAATGTGAATTCAGTCCAGTGAATTCAGCAATTTTTAGTTTTAAACACGTTTTTTGACAGATTTCAAAAATATTTGTGTGTTCTTATTTTTATGGCTGGTTGCCTAATAGATTTAAGCACTGCATATACTATATACTGTCAAGTCCTTATGTGTATACTATATATATTCTAACCAGTTATCCATACCTTATTTATTCCATAATTATTCCAGCATCTTTGCACTCTGCACCATTGCACATATAATTCTGAAAATATGCTATACATGTTGTTATTGTCTGTATTGTTTGTCTATTCAGTCAAGCACACTGAAAGCAACAGAAAAACCAGAGCCCAATTCTCTGTATGTGTACACATACTTGGCCAATAAAGCTGATTCTGATTCTGCTGTTATTATAGTAGCAAAGTGTATGTTGCTGGTTTTTCTGTCATACACATGTTAAAATGCATGCTATCCCTCTGTAAAAGTTGCTTTCAGTGTTCAAAAGGAAAGCAAATGGCAGAGATGTATTTTCACAGAAACATTTTGGAGCCTTTACTTGGTAAAATTTGCTACTGCTGTCAGGGAATGTAATCAATGAGTGCATTGAAACGCTCCTACTCCCCCACCTCTCTGCTTAATAATTCAACAACAAGCGTAGCCTCTCTGGGCATTCACTGTGAAAGGTAAAGCGTGACCTCCAGCACAGCAGCAGGTGGCGTACACACAGGTTATACTGTGCAAAAATGGAAGTTGCTTTGCTCTTTAATCCTATTATTGGACTTGAGGGCTGGAGAATATTACAAACAACCCTTTACACATTGATCTATAGTCACATGTAAATTAATACTGAAATATATAATACAGACAGAAATGTGTAGTTGTCAAAATTAAAACTATAACTTAATAAAAAATGTCAGAGACCTACTCAGAATGTAAGATAACATAATCTGAACTAGCTATGAAAAGCAAGTGACTCTGACCTAGTTTTGCAGCCATTAAAACATTTTTAAAAGGAGTTGGTGTCAAAAGCCACATATTTGGAGCACTTTTAACAGCAATATTAAAGCTGTTTTTATTTCAAATAGCCAACACATGAAAATGAGTCAAAGCAGAGTCTGCAAACATCAAAGATCTACAATTTTAGAACGCAGAGACCTTTCAAACAGCAGACATTTTCTCTTGTCAGAGCACAAAAAGCACAGGTGGAACTAATAATGTTAACGATTGTTCAGTTCCAGTTAAATGTCCCAACAGCGACCCAGCACTTATAGATGAAATGCAGTCATTGATAATTTCACCTGTGTTTGACAAGAATGTCTCTTGTGAAAATGGCCCATTGGATGGTAATATACCTTTGTCCATCATTTGTGAAGAAGTTTTAATGGAAAAGTATAGAAAAGGGAAAATGTGTCTCATCATATCTTAGCCCAACAATGTCTCATTTCAGTCTGAGAAGGACAAGAGGTTGAATATTGAGTTGTAAGCTAGAGAATTCAGTTTTACCTGGTTCTCTGCTGCTGTACTGCTGTTCAGTCTCTTTGTGTGGGCGGACAAACCTGCATCTCCAAAAACACAGTTAAATCCAGCTTATAAGTCAAACTGTATTTTGTTTGTGGTCTATTGCTGTCCTACTTTGCAGTTTGTACTGCAAAGACAGGTTTATTTTCACACACACACACAAAAAAAAGGAACAGGAACCCAGATGAGGTTAATCCAATATCACTTACAATAAGTTATTGTCATATATCATGGGTGTAATCTCATTTGTTAAATGACTTTTGGATCTCTGTTTTAGATTACGATGTCTGGTCAAGCAACTGGAGAGGGGGGAGGCTTCCCTTACCGACCTCAAGAAAAACCTTGAGTATGCGGCGTCTGTGCTGGAATCTGTTTATATCGAGGAAACAAGGTAAGAAAATGTTACCTTGTTGGAAGTTGTTGGTTCATTGGTTCATGGTTCATTTATCGAGAATAACACTGCAGCTCTAACTAAGGCCGGAATTTGCTAAAGTGATGACTATAATTATAATGGAAACTGACTAATTATTCTGGATCAGTCCTACAGGACGGATTATATAAGAATCAATATATCATCATTTTAATTGATTTTTCTGACTCTAAATAGAATCTATAGACCAAAAGTTGAAATTCTGGTTTTATTTTCTTGTTAGATGGTCTGACAAGCAAGTTAGATACAGCTAACAGTATAATAACTAACCACAGCAAAGCAGTTCCCACATTGTCTCACAACACAACAACTAATCACACCAGATCATCTCTCCAGCTGATTCAATCTAGCATCAGCCCTACCCTCCTGCTGGCTGTATGTTGCCATATTGTAAATCCCCTTCCCTGCTGGCAACCTTAAAAAAGAACCTACAAGCTAGCTACATAAAAGAAGGAAAAACTAAAAGCGATCTACAGTACTTATACATATTTGGGGGGCATTTTCTTATGTAGGAATTTGATCATTATTATAATGGTGCTTGCCTTCCTGTGTGCAAATGTTACACCAAAACAAGATTTCTCCAGTGCAGTTTTACAAGGAATCAGCAATGCATCTTGGGCTTTGCACCACCAAAAACAGGTGTGACTGGGTTAAAGGAATATTAAGAAGCCAGGCTGATTTCCCCCTATACCAGAATGAAGACGTGTGCTGCCAGACCAGCATTGACAAAGCACTTTGGATACAGGTCTGGCTGGCTATGTGACACAGGTTCTCTGCTAGTATGCTCATGCTACACAGCAACATAACAAGTTCAGTTGTTTTCAGTGGTGTAACCTTAGCCATAAAACAAAAGTCTAAAACTGCCGTCATTAAAATACATCATAATGATTGGGACGTCTGTCTTCCTCAGCAACATCTGTATTACCATAAAAAACACCTCATCTCTGCAGTGCAACTCCCTCTCTGCTTTCCTCTTTTCCCTTGTGGCATATGAAAAATCTGATAATGCTGCTGTGTTATAATGCAGGACATTTAAATAAATAGTAAGTAGTAAAATGTTTAGAGAGAACTGGAAGAATTCTGAACATCAGTTCCGATAATCATCCAAGCCTATAACTGGCTGACCCATGCTTTGTTTTAGTTCTTTTTACAGGTATAGTATTTTCCTTTTCAGATTTGCATCTTACAAACAACACATATTTTCATAATATCCATCCATCCATTTTCTTCTGCTTATCCAGTTCAGGGTCGTCATGGGGCTGGTGTCTTTCCCATAAAATGTGGCATTGTCTCACATAAACTACCCAAAAGTAGATCAGTTGTTAATGTTTGCCCCACCTCAGCTTAATGCAACATTTAAATAATGTTACTATGGTTAATTAATAATAGCTAGTTAATTAATGACCAGAAAAACAGTTTGTCTCTCCAAGGCAAGTAAAGGCATTTGCACACATATGTATATTTCTCTTCATCACTTTCTCCATAACAAAAAGGTTTTCAAAGGAGAGGGATGTTAGTAGATATGCACTGATAGCAATTTTCTTGGCTGATTCCAATTTCTGATTTTTTTCGAAGTGTGACCTGCTGATTAATGTAGGACTTATTGTAGGGTTTTTACCTTACAATGTAAAGCGCCTTGAGGCAACTGTTGTTGTGATTTGGTGCTATATAAATAAAATTGAATTGAATTCAAGTTACAGTATCTTCTCACTCTTAAACAACTGAAAATAAGGTACTCTGCTACTGGAAATAGCTACAAATAATTAAATGAAAATGAATTGCTGTACACCCACTTTTACCTGACATATTTTACCTTAGCAAACAAAGGCAGGTGCAACAGATTAATATAACAAAATAAATGTCAAGTACTTACATCATTTCCAGTATTTTTATTCACCTGATAACAGGACATTTACCCTTTTCTCTTTTTTACTCATCTCTATAATTTTCCTCATAACTCCCTTGATTCTTTGCTCATGCCAAGGCTGCTGGCTTGTGGCTGGCTGTGAACTTCGGACAGCTTTAGCCACTTTGCCTTTGTTAGCTTCTTTAAATAGTCTGTGTTCAGCTGGGTGAGGCTGATTTAATTGTCTGATTAGCTTTGTTGTTACAAAGTTTTCGTGGTGGTCGCAGATTACTTGGATGAATTTTGTGTCTTCATTCACAGTGAAGAGCTTCCACGCTAACAGCACGTGTGTGTTTGCCCGCACTACTGCATGTTGCGCATGCATGAAAGGGACCGGTTCATAATTGGACATAAGTGAGACTGGCCGGCATGCTGGAAATGACCTGATTTCGATCCCTAGCTGGTCGATTGGTGCATCTTTAGTTGTTAGCCTTGTGCTCAACCTCTTACCTGAAGGGCCAGGGAAACCTTTGAAGTGATCTTACCAAGAATTAAATATCCAGCCAGTATAGGTTTGAGGGTAAGCCATAAAGCCCTCAACCATGACAAGGTAATGATCCACTCAGGGGAAGATATCAATAATAATGATCCAATAATATAATAGTATAGACTGAAGCCATTTTACATAATCTATATTTTTGTCTTTCACACTTTCAAGTAGTAGCCTGATCCTTTTCTCAGAAGTTGACAGAGACCACTAACATGTCAAACAACAATATCAGGTAGACAAACACATGACACAAGTTTACCTTAAATGACCAGAGGTGAAAAGTTTTCTAAACAACAACAACAACAACAAAAACAGTTAATTAATGCAGGCTTAAATGTTTTGGAGACTTACTTGTAATGGTGTTTATAGTGTGATTTTGCTTATTTTACTTACAATTAATACATTTATAAATATATGTACTTCTCTTACCACTGAAGTTTTCTGTGACAAACATGGGTGAGTTGTATATACATTTAATAAGAACTGATCTTTAAATGACAAAATAACAAAATACATGTGTTTTCTGATCTGCTGCCCTTCTCGCCAAGTTTAAAAATTTAAAATTACTTAGGTAAGGTCACAGATTACCATTAAAACTTGGTTACTGTTAGGAAATATACTAGGTCAGTATATTCCAGTAGTCCAATGAAGGTCCAAAATCTGAGATACAGCCAGGCTTACGGAATTATGAAAGCCTCTCATCATCTAGATGCAGCCAGATTAGGGTCAGCAATGATAGCACCATTCCAGGATGGAGGATGGTGAACTATCCAGTGCCGAATCCATGTAGCACCATGATTATCAGTATGATGCAAATGCTTTCCCTCTCTCTCTTTCTCTGCGATATGAGCATGTATTCAGTTCAGAGGGTTTGCAGCCTTTGCTCTTGATCCATCATACATGTCAACACAACAGGGTAGCTGTGGAGAATTATATCACTAAATTGGATTGGTATTCTGCATCCTGGTGCTTCAAGAGGCCTGGGATGTTTTGATCTCACATAAGAGGTGATATTATTTGATGGACACCATTAAGATTTGAGTTTTATCCTTTGTGAAAGTAGATGTGCAATAAATGGTAAATATTTTAGCAAATCTTTGGTCTCAGCATCTTTCTCTTTTGTTCCTTTTAAAATGTATTTCTGTCTTGCACCTATAATAATAATAACAATAATAATAATAATAATAATGATGTCCTCTCTTCCAGGCGTTTGGTGGACACAGAAGATGAGCTCAGCGACATTCAGTCAGAGTCGGTGCCTTCAGAAGTGCGAGACTGGCTGGCCTCCACCTTTACCAGACAAATGGGCTTGATGCTGAGACGCAATGAGGAAAAACCTCGCTTCCGCAGCATCGTCCATGCCGTTCAGGCTGGAATATTTGTTGAGAGGTAGAATTTGTTTGTGATGCACAAAAACACTTCCACAATCACATCTAAGCCTGCAGCCATCAGTCCTAAATAATTCATGGCCTATCACCTTTTATTTTCCCCCTTGCCAATCTATTATTGGTGCATCCAAATCAGTGTCACGACTTGAAGCAGTTCAATCAGCATCTTTAGTTTGGCCTTGCATAACAAATGGGTAGCGCTCTTGCACATTTTGGAAAACATAGTGTTGTGTTGATTTAAATTTGAAAGTTTAGTGTAATTTAATGAGAAATATTTCAGAATTGAGTTATGCAGAGGCTTGAAACTTGTTTTAAGTCACCCATTTCACTGCACATTGTGTCTGCTTTTGTTTTTGTCTAGATAGATATGTTGATGTTTAAATTTGATATGACATATGTCTTTTAGATCAATAATAAAAACACTGCAAGTCAATAAGGCATCTATATCACAAACATTAAAAAAACAACAGTAGACATTTCTTCTATACATCATTTAAGAGTAGTTATTAAAGCTGGGGGTTTGCAACATGTTTTTGTCATTGCTGAACAAAAAGATCAATAATAATCTTTCAGCACATTGTAATTTAAGTGGTCTGAAAGGGAAGTAGTGCCTCTCCTTTGGTCATTGTTTACAATCTTTAGATAATCAAACCGTGACAGGAGACTTTGACCGCAGGTCTTTTTACTCCAGTTCTGAAGAAGATGTATGAGGTCTCTAAAAAGCAAAAAAAATCTGTATAAACTATGAGAAGTGGTGGTGCGGCAGGTTAAGCAGAATACTTACAGAATACAAGGGGAGTGAGGGTTGTTTGTAGCCAAAAATCTGTTTTGGACCTTACTTGTGGCAGGTATAAAACACATGTATATCCCTGTGTTTGTCTAATGAGAGGCTCTTAGAATAAATAAGCAAAAGCTGAAGGAGGAGGGTTGTCTGTTTTCAAGGTTTTCTATATTTACATCTATTGCTGCTTTAATAAATACTTAGGCATACAGCAGAGGGAAATGAGATTTAAAGCAGTAAAGGTGAGAGAAGTAAACCAGTTGGCATATTTATTATCCAATTAGTGTGTATATATATATATATATATATATATATATAAGTATCTGTATCCACAAGTATCTGTCTTGCAGTATAAGTCTATGGTATATTATCGCTGATAGGTAACGAAGTTCTCATTTAAGTCTGCCGTATCTGAACATGTGTGCACCAAACTGAATGAGAGCTACTGACAACCTGGAGGAAGGGGAAAAAATTCAAAATTTAAAGCAGCACTCCTTGGTTAAAATTTCAATCTGTTGGAAATGTGTGTGCATCCTCGGAACAGCGGCTCACTCACCTGAGTCGACTATACATCATCAGTTCCTTGGCAATCCTGTCTAAGCACAATCATTCGGAGAGTTACAAACAGCTCAGGGCTGTACTTTATCACACAGTAACATGCAACATGCATTTGTTTAAATCAGTAAGCCTCAAATATTTGAGTTATAATCTTTCTTAATCTGTTTTACAATGAAGACATATTGAAAATGGAGGATTAAAGTAAAAATATGGAACAGTACGTGCACTCTGAGCTGTCCCTTATTAAATATGCAGCTTGGTTATATAGTGGCATTTAATGAAACTATTGTGATACTAAATTTTATCATATCTTGCCTTATTCCACTAAATTGTGAGGTGCTGAGCACCACACACTAATTTTGTAGCCATCTAACCGAATCTAATGACTTGTTGGTCTCATGGGGAATTAAACAGCTTGTGTTGCAGTTTGTGATTAAGTTAAACCATATTTTATCCTCGTATGTGAGGATAAAGCTTTCTCATGTAGAAATAGACTAGCTCGCAAAACATTTCCCTTTTCTTAACGTAACCTTTCTAACATAGCTTCACAGTGAGTTGTGCTTATTTGAAGCTTTAGGGAAACTCGCAGGCTTTGGTTTGGGGCTGGTGTAGTAACCTCTGCTGTTTGCACTCAGCAGTGCTCTACATTTGATGTTTTTATCTCGTTCAAACAGGATGTACCGGCGTACCTCCAATATGGTGGGACTTAGCTACCCTGCTTCTGTCATATCTGTGCTTAAGGTATTAACATGTGCACTCACATTCAAAAAGAAACATACGCATAAGGAAAAGTTACTTCTAGACTGCATACTCTGAGTTATTTATATAAAATGGACTTTAAGCACCATTTGTTTGTGTTGCATGTTTTCCTTTGTGTTGGTAGAGGATGAATACATTTGACAAGGACAGTATGATTATTTAAAT
The DNA here is from genome assembly GCA_015108495.1 of Heterochromis multidens. Taxonomy (NCBI): domain Eukaryota; kingdom Metazoa; phylum Chordata; class Actinopteri; order Cichliformes; family Cichlidae; genus Heterochromis; species Heterochromis multidens. The sequence continues at coordinate 18,348 of VUQS01057903.1, read as the reverse complement.
GTTTCTCCTCCACACAGAACGTTGACAAGTGGTCGTTTGATGTCTTTGCTCTGAATGAGGCCAGTGGAGACCACGCACTTAAATTCATATTCTACGAGCTGCTCACAAGATATGACCTCATTAGTCGTTTCAAGGTAAAACCCCAAGAATATAATGTACAACCGGAAAATTATATGTTGTGTTTTTTGCCATTAAGACAAGAAAAACTATTGAGTACGAATAAGAATCTTCACCGTTCCTTATTTGATGGAAGTGAGCACACTCTCTTCTGAATCTTAGAATAAGAGTATGTCACTGTATATCAACCATTATATGAAGGGGGCTGGCCACATTTTCATCTTGGCTGACAGTAGTGGAGCTCATTTTCCACAGTGTCTTAGAGGTGAGGACACTTCTTGAAGTGACATCATCTCAGTGTAAATGACATGGGCAATGAAGCCAATATGAATATGTAATTGTAGTCTGCAATAGCTTCACAATTCATTAGTTTAGGACAGTAATTTCAGATGCTGTGTGCATATCATTTAAGTCACCACATAGCTTGGAGAACTTTTTGCTGTTTACATTTTCTTGGTGTTTTGTCTGATGTCAGATCCCAATCTCTGCGGTGGTGTCATTTGTCGAGGCCCTTGAGGTTGGATACAGCAAACATAAAAACCCCTACCACAACCTGATTCATGCTGCTGATGTCACACAGACTGTGCACTACTTGCTACTCAAGACTGGCATGGTGGTGAGTAGGACATGGACAAGTTAGGTAACATAATGTTGTCTGACTTACTAATGTCTAATAGACTAACCTGCTAAAAAAAAAACCTGTTGAACATCTTGGTTTAGTTCCAAGAAAGAAAGCTCACTGGGTTGAAGCTTAGTCTGTGAAATTGAGGGGATTTTATCCACATGGTATTCAGAACATCTCTGGCAGTTGACGTACACCAGCCTAATTGCAGCTTTGCCTGACATGCAGCTTCTAAATATGGCTTTTTTTTTTTTTTATTCTGAAGAATCCATGAACCATCTTTTTACAGAAAAAAAAAACAAAAAAAAAAAAAAAACCTTT
>VUQS01057903.1:5710-17268 GCA_015108495.1 Heterochromis multidens | reverse complement strand
AATGTCTTTAATCTTTTTTTTTTTTTTTTTATTCTGAAGAATCCATGAACCATCTTTTTACAGAAAAAAAAAACAAAACAAAAGAAGTCACCCTTTAATTCCAGGAAGTTTGAAAACATCTAAGGAATATGTGTTAAATATAACACATATAATGCTCACTGTTTCACCTTTTTAAAGTCAAATATTTCCTCTTACATTTTTTTTCTGGCTATATTATTGCTGCTCCATAGGTTATGCTGCTTTAGCTCTTTTTACCATCAGGTGACCTATATTTCACTTCTTTGCACTGGGGTGACTTTAGGGCATTTCTGATGCAGCATATATTCAAAAAGAAAAGAAAAAACACTAGCCTGAGTTCAAAATCCCCAACCAGCCGGTCGCCCCCGCTTCCAGTGTTTTTATTTAATCACCTTAATAAGGTGGCTGCGACAGCTGTCGACATGGTATGTTTGTCTGGGCAGTGCCTTGCGGTGGAAACCACATTACTGCTAGAACCACAGGCTCCTTGGAGAGCAGGAGAACAACATCTATGATTTTGCAGGCCCTCCAGACTCCATTAAATCAACAATCAACAGGTCATTCATAAAGCAGACCCATGAGGAAATACACTGAGTGGTGGATCAGCCATCATGCACCCACCCTGTTTTTAATGACTCCTCCACCCCCCACTGTTGATTAGTCACCAATATCGACTGGGCTTCCTGAGCTAAATCTCCACTCTGTGTATGTGAGGGCACTCAAATGCATGCACATCTTAGAGGAAAAAAAATGCCCACTCACTGGAGTGAGTAGATGCTGATTACAGATTAGATTTTATATTTTATATATGAAACTAATGATTGATTAACTGATAAAATAATTAACAAATATACCAACAATTAAAACTAAATAATAAACTAAATAATTATGTGCTGAAAAGCTGGTATTGATCTTCCTCACTGACATCTCACCCAGAAATTAGATAAGCTTATCTCAAACTAATCCTGTAACAGTGTGCTGCTCCTCTGACATCTTTATCTTCTTTGCTATAGTCATGAATCACACATAAAACAGTTGCTACCTTATCCAAAAACTTACATAGGAAATTGCGATGTGTAGTCTCACCTTGTGACACCATAAACTCATAATAAACTTAAAAAGAGACTGATATTTGTTTAATATTTGGGAACATATATGGAACAAAGCAGACTGACAGACCATCACAGAGAAATTGAAACGAGAAGTGATGAAGTGACAGTTTAAAATGTGATGTTCAATAGAGCTTGTCTTATCAGAAGTTTCCTTTTTTGCTTTTCTAACCTTTTCCTCTATCTCCTTCTCCCCATTTGTTTCCTATCATCCCTGACGGTAATGTATTTCTTGTGCCGCATACTTCTCTGGATCTTTTATATCACTTTCACCTCTACATTTTTATGGCTCGATGTACTATTCCCCGCATCTCCCTTTTTTCACTTCACTGGCTTCTCATCTCTCTTCTCTTATTTTTGACCATTCTTTCCTCTTCTTTTTATTACTTTCCCCACCTTTTTTCTTGTCAATGTCTGTCTTTTCCATCTCGTTACCTCCTCTCCTGAACACTGTTCCCTTTTACATATCCCTCTTAATATCCTCCTCATCATTTTTACCTCACCCTGCGTCCTCACCCCTCCTCTTCCCTCCCTCCCTCGTCCTCTTCTTTTCCTCTTCTTTTGCCTTCAGCATTGGTTGACTGAGCTTGAGATCTTTGCCATGATCTTTGCGGCGGCGGTGCATGACTACGAGCACACTGGGACCACAAACAACTTCCACATTCAGACAAGGTAATGGATCATTAAATCAAAAATGCGTGGCACTGAATCGCCCAATCAATGGTTTCATTTACAGCAAGGGGGCTTTACAATCACACAGTGATCCCCTGTAGTGCAGTAATAACACTAGGGCCAGTCGGGAGTTCAGATGAACTCCAAAACCCATGCCCTTAAAAAAAAAGATCAGTTCTCAAAAACTAAGAATTGCTCAGCATTTTTCACTCTCGTCAACTTGAAAGAAAAACATTTACTGTCCCTCTTGAAAAGAACATGGCATCACAGCTTGGGTTTGCAAAGTTGCATCTCAACAAACCACGCGACTTCTGGATCAATGTCTTTTGGACAGATAAGACCAAAGTGGAGATGTTTGACCATAATGCACAGTGCCACATCTGGTGAAAACCAAACACAGCATATCAGCACACTTTACACCAACTTTCAAGCACGGTGGTGGAGGGGTGATGATTTGGGTTTGTTTTGCAGCCACAGGAGATTTTGGGGTCAAATGTGGAGCCATCTGGCTAAAATAAAATAAAATAAAAAATAGGATTTTCACTGGACTGGATAGTCCTTTAAAAAAATGTTTTTTCTCTTTCACATGATTCTTTGTCAATAGAAAAACAACAAATCAAATCTATTGTTATAAGAAAAAATCATATTTCTTTTGACCAGTGCCTTCTTATTTTTCAGAATGCATTAACTTATATTCATTTTGATTTATAAGCTTAGAAGAGTCAGTGTTCCTCAGTCTTTCAATAAAAAATAGATTAATTTAATTTAGAGTAAATTATACCTTCCAGATGTTTTGGTTTGGTTTTTTTGCTTGTTCTCAGTTTTTTTGCTCAATAAAAATGATCAGCTACTGTTGAATTTGGCAGGTGAGAGTTCAGCCAAATTTTAGTCTTTGCAGAACCATATCAGATGTATTTGCAACAGAAAGTGAGTTTATTTTAGAAAAATGTGTCTGATCTTTAGCTAGTTGCCAGACTGCAGCAATAACTTTGTTGCACACTCAGTGCTTTGAACACAGTATCCTTTATAGTGACATCAAGCTAGAGTTTTTGAACAAAAGAAAAGAAAAGCAACTAAATGGGACTCAAGGAGACAACAAATGTGGATCTTTGACATTGCCTAGCATCTACAAAATATTTCCACATTTCTGCTGCCATAAAGTGACATGTTTTACTGAGAAAGTAAAGAGGTAGTAAGATCTGTGGATTCCTTTTTCATTTTCTAAGCTGTTTTTCCCTGTAATAGTCCAAGAAAAGAGTATTGGTTTGCCTTCTTTTGGACTGACAGGTCAGACACAGCTATCCTGTATAATGACCGCTCAGTGTTGGAGAGTCATCATGTCAGTGCAGCCTATCGCCTGCTGCAGGAGGACGATGAAATGAACATCCTCTACAACCTCTCTAAGGATGACTGGAGGTCAGTAAGACAGACAGAGAATGATAGAAAGGATGCAGGATGAGATAGGTGAGTGACAGCAAAGGGGATTAAAAGTCAGATGTAAAAATATCACATGAGAACAGATAAATTAAGCATGGGTAAAACCAAGCAGAGCACACAGGTCAAGCAGAACAGTCTCACAATGAACACCTATTCAAAGTAAACAGAGCTCCTGTTTTTCCAGACTACTTATACTCACTAGAAACACAGAGTCAAAATCAGCAAAGCTGGATTACCTTCAAGGCTCAACAACTTTATAGAAAGGGATCTGTGATGTGAAGACAGCTCTAATCTGATTACATAAAGCATAAGCTACTGTCAAATCAGATGTAAATAGTTTTTAAAAAACCGCCTTCGTCTAATTAAGCAAACTTCAGAAATAAGTCAGCTTGTATTACCTGCAGGTTTGACAGTTAGTTTTGCTGCACATGGCTCATGTTTTTCTTTCCTTTTTTCATCTAGAGAGCTGCGGGCTTTAGTGGTGGAAATGGTGCTGGCCACAGACATGTCCTGCCACTTCCAGCAAGTTAAGGCCATGAAGAACTACCTACAACAACCGGAGGGGTCAGTTGCCATTTCCTTCGTTACAGTTTATAATGTGTGCCCTTGCCCCTACAATTTACATACCTATTATCCCCGCTATCAGCCACCATTTACTAACCACCTGCCATTTACAACCTAATTAATCCTGCCCTGAAGGAGGTACTCAGAGAGAAACACAATAAACAGCCATGTTTTATATGGCTATTTATATGGACCTCTGGAAGGAAAAACAAGAGAGCATTTCTGTTGCTCAGGTGTTGTTTACTCAACATAAAAAAATTGAAATTGAATGAGTGTTTTGCTGCCAAATAGTACCAAATGTTGTACATTACACAGTGCAGGTATTCAGCCGAGAATTACCACGGAGCCTCTCAGGCACAAACACAGCTTGTTTCTCTGTGCTGGACGTCTGCAGCAGAGTTACAGTGTAGTCACACCAGATTTGGCAGGGTGAAATTTATTTACACACTGTGGCTAAAAAAACAGCAGCTGCCAGAAATTGCTGGCAGGTTTGTTGGCATGCTGTAGTTTTGCTACTACTGATGAGCTAGTAGAAAACATTTGCTTTTCACAGAAAAAATATAACACTGCCTTTGACAGAATTATTGTTCTGCAACTTGTATTCTTTAGCATAAATACAGTCACTAATATTCACTGGTGTCAACTTTGGTTAAGAATATCAGAAGTCCTCTGCACAGCATCAAATCGTGTTCACATTCAAGAAGTGTGAGCAGAATCAAAAATGGAGAAAGAAAGATAGAACATCTTAGCTTTTCCCTCTCTTAAACAATTTAGACAAGAATAGATTTTTCACATATGTCATGACGGAATGCTCATTGGAAAAAAGGAAAATGGAGTAAAGATTAAAATTAAAACAAGGTACCTCATAGGATAAACTTTCAGAAATACATTCTCAAAACCTAAGACATACCACAAAATGAATTAAACTAGATAAGGAGGCTACCATGCAATCTCTTGTGTATTTTTTTTTATTTATGTTGAACCCATACAAACAACATAAATTGGTAGCAGATGTTATGTGGCGTTAATGAGGCGAAGTGGGAGCCAAACTGGGGCTACTGCTAGCAAGTGACCTTGAAAAGACTGTGACTTTTTAGGTTTTTAACTCTTGAAAATATCTGGAGAATAAAGTAAGGAAATGTCAGGACTGTGCACTTAAGATGTGTTCTCACTACTGCAAATACTGTGTTTGCTTAAGGCAAAGGGAGCTAAAAAAATTTGAGGAGCTATGGAAAGTAACTTATGCTGAGGTGGTCCTTCATGTTATCTTAGAGGGAGGATGACTTGCTAAAACTTTGTTTCTCTTTCAAATTCTGGCAGTGATTCTATAATAAAAAACACAGATTAGGTCCTGCTTTGCCAAAACTAAAAATTAGTGAAAGAGTATAGAAATGTGGCTGGTTCATTTACAAGGTTTACATAGTTCCCTGTTGGTATTTTTAAATATGTTTAAGTACATTTATGGTATGCATGTCTTTAAGCACTTTAAGCACCTTAACACAACTCCACACAACTGTTGTACATGCATACACAGAGCTGCAGCGTGCATACAGAAATAAAAACGCTATCAAGCAAACTATCATATGATGTGATGAGTCATCAATGCTGATGCAGCTGCTGCACTGACAAGAAACATGTTGACCTTCAGGGTATTCTTTTCACCGTGATAATGCTGAGCACTTATCTGAAAACTACTCAGAAGGCACTGATATGTAGATAAGCAGCTTCCTAAAAATATATGTTGGAATCAACAATATTATGTTCCCTGTATTTGTGAATATAACTTGAAAAGTGCTGACTTCAAGGTAATCATCAAGCGAGAGTATTGGGTGCTCAAACACACATACACATGCACCTAAATAAGCGATTGCAGTCTGCAGGGAGCTGTGATGCTGAATAGACTCTAATGTGAAGTAATTCAAACCAGACTGCTGCAGGCCTGCTTAGAGTGCACTTTAAGACCCAATCTGCCACAAATGGAATGAGGGAAAAACGTGAGCTAGTCTTTTTCACCTCTGTTTAACCTTTGCTATGTGTGTATTATTGTGTATGTGTACATTTTCATGTGACTGCCTATTTTCTATATGGGTCTGTCAGTCTGTACATGCACCAGTCCATTTACCAGGATATTTTGATATGGTTATTAGGTGATTAGGCTGTAGTGATTTCTGATTAGCAGAGATGATCTTCATACTGTGTTTTAATGTAGAGGTGGTATGAATGAATTAGACTTTTCTTAGATGGACACAAACACACACACATAGATAGATAGGTAGACAGATAGATAGGATACTTTGTTAGGTACACCTGTTCAACTATTTGCTAATGCAACTATCTAATTAGCCAATCAAATGGCAGCAACTCAGTGCATTTAGGCATGTAGACATGGTCAAGACGACCTGCTGAAGTTAAAAATGAGCATTAGAATTGTTTTTGCCAGGCAGGCTGGTTTCTGAGTATTTCAGAAGCTATTGATCTACTGAGATTTTCCCACACAACCATCTCTAGGGTTTACAGAAAATGGCCCCAAAAAGAGAAAATATCCAGTGAGCGCAGTTCTCTGAATGAAAATGCCTGATACGAAGGCAACAACAACTCAAATAACAACTTGTTACAATTAAGCTATGTTATAATTAAGCTATCTCTGAACATACAACATGTCAAACCTTGAAGCAGATGGGTTACAACAGCAGAAGACCACACTGGATGCCATTCCTGTCAGCTAAAAACAGGAAACTCAAACTAGAGTTCTCACAGGCTCAGCAAATTGGACAGCATAAGATTGGAATAATGTTACCTGGTCTGAGGAATCTTGATTTCTGCTGTGACATTCAGATAATGGGTCAGAATTTGACGTAAACAACATGAAAACATGGATCCATTCAGCCTTGTATTAACTGTTCAGGCTGCTGGTGGTGGTAGTGTAATGGTGTGGGGGAGATTTTCTGGCATACTTTGGGCCCCTTAGTACCAACTGAGCACCATTTAAACACCACAGCCTACCTGAGTATTGTTGCTGATGTCCATTCCTTTATGACCACAGTGTGCCCATCTTCTAATAGCTGCTTCCAGCAGGATAACACGCCATGTCACAAAGTTTAGATCATCTCAAACTGGTGTCTTGAACAGTTTATTGTACTCAAATGGCCTCCACAGTCACCAGATCTCAGTCCCATAGAGCACCTTGGGGATGAGGTGGAATGGAAGATTCACATCATGGATGTGCAGCTGACAAATCTGTGACAACTGTGTGATGCTATCATGTCAATATGGACCAAAATCTGTGAGGAGTGTTTCCAGCACCTTGTTGAATCTGTGGCACGAAGAATTAAGGCAGCTCTGAAGGCAAAAGGGGGTCCAACTCAGTACTAGCAAAGTGTTCATAAAGTGGCCAGTAAGGGTATATATGAATTGATATGTGACATCTTTGTTGCACACTACAGTTTATTTTCTCACATACACAGTTTTGCTGCTGAAAATAGTCTCTACTGTAATGAAAATAGCCTATTTCATCTATTTGAGTATTGAGCATTAGTTTTAGGATAGTTATAAATAATAAATTATATATTTGTTATATGTATATCTATGCATATGTAATGCAGTTAAACAATCTGCAACAGTAGTGTGTTTGTATTTAGTTTGGTGCGTTGTACTAGATGTTATTGTGATATCCAGGAATATGTCAAATTGCAGCTTACCCCACACTATTCTGTATCAAAAAGAAATTGTGCTCCAAGAACTCACTGGTGTCACAAATGGTGGCCAACACAATCATCACTGAATTGGCCTTTATTTTGATTTCACCCCCAAATCTGTAAATCTTTGTGTCCTCAAATTCCACATTTGTGATACTATTGTGGTGGCAAAATCTGCCCAGAAACAGACATAAAAACTCAAATAAATTATATACTCAAAACTGCCTGCTACGTTTGTTATGTCCAGGACCATATTATGCCATGATTACACACATACACACGGACCCACAAAGTACAAACAGTACCAACTATGTTATCACATCTAGTAAATATTCTATGTTTATACAACAGATAGGCAGTCATACTGTATAAACACCTGCTAAAGTCCTCACAGCTGCCTCTGTAGTAGTTCTCACTACAGTTGGTGTCTCCAGGACCACATTATGCTATGATTAAATACACACATATACACACACTCAAAGACTCACAAAGTAAAAAACAATACCGGATTTGCTGTCTTGCTGTCATGTTGGCATAGTTTTTTTGGGGTTTTTTTATGTTCTAAGTGATGGGGGACAAAAAAATCATACTCAAGCCAATGAATGTGCAGACTACAAAGACAATAAAAAGCTATCCTGTTACTTTTTTTTTTTTTGAGTTATTAATGTATGTCTTGCACAGACTCACTTGTGTCTCACTTGAGCTGTAGACTCTTGTACAGCTGTGCCAGGGATGCTTACTGCTTTTGGCATTTTCTTGTATCCTTTCTGGTATCTTTCATTAATCTTGTCCAAGATTAATCTGCAATGTCTTTGTAACAGCTTTTTTTTTGCCACGTTTTTAGCAAAACCTGAAGCTGGCTTTGAACTTGGCAGATAAAGTGTGTCTGACTCGGATTCATCTTTTAAAGCCAGAAACACAGAATTATCTCAGTCAATACAATTTATCTTGGTACCTCCAAAATCAATTAGCTGCATCACAAATTGAGATTTTTCTTTTTCCTTCAACATTAGATTCAACATCTTTTTTCATTAAAAAAAAACATTGTCTAGTGTTATTCATTATAAAACAAACTCTTTAAAATACCAGTGTACCAGGCTTTTCAAGAAAACAGCCAAGAAAAAACACTCTTTGACAGTTTCTAAAACTGTATGTCTGTCTTCTCTTTTAGCATCGACAAGCCCAAAGCCCTGTCCCTGCTGCTGCACACAGCAGACATCAGCCACCCGGCCAAGAGTTGGGACCTCCACCACCGCTGGACCACCTCCCTACTAGAGGAGTTCTTCAGACAGGTGAGTGGGTTCCTCTGTTAGGCCACAGTAGCATGTTGGTCCAGTGTATGGTTCAGTGGTCACGTGGTTTAGATGCATGTGGAGAAAACATGGCATTCTTTTTAGGTGACCTTAGACACAAAGCTAAAATATACCCTCAACTGGCAGTTTAGGAGGTACTCATGCTGATAACTAATCCAATCTTTAGGGGACTATGGGAACTATGCTCTCCAATTCCCTGAAATTCTGTGGTTCAGGGCCAAAAATAGGAAGTATATTATTGCCATGATCAGTAACTTAGATGTGATTATCCATGTTTTATTTTAACTGACACCTTTTAAATATGCTGAATAATTATTGCCAAGCAGCTCCTGTTCACAGTGTACCCATGAATGTACCAGTAACTATCACTCTCTTATTTTGATCCCCCCAAAAAATCTAAGGCAAGTTATATGGTCCAGATGATATTTTTCCCTATGATTTCTAACAAGCAAGATTTATAGACTTGTAGTTTAGGCACAGTGGATATTAAAGCTTAGTGTATTCTATAAGAAGTTAAGTCAAATTGAATTAAAAAAAATCTGTACCTTTCTTTAGGTTGGTCTTAAGCTACTTTAATGGCTGGTGTGAGATTGAAAATTTCTGATGTGCTAATGTACAGTCCATCAGCGCCTTCACAAGGACATGTGGTTGAAGGGAGACACTGCTGTTTTTGAGTGTTCCAGTAAACAATGCTATTAAGCATGCATGCAAAACTCCGGGACCCCAGACCTATAAAATGCAGACATTATAAATGCTTTTGACAATTTTCACACCAAGGTGCATTTATTAGTTCTTCTGGAGTGTGAATATCTTGGGTGAATATCTTGAGCAGATGGAGTTTGCCCAGTTATCATGAATTTTTAGATGTTCAATTAAATGTTCAAACCGCTTTAAGCATCTTTCAGACATTTTGATTTTGAACTTTTTCAGTACTTTTTTCAGTTATGTGAAAATGTTGGAGCAGCTGTAGAGTCTGGAGGGAAATCATATCTTGAGATTTCTTACACTTGCTGAAAGATGAAACATCTTTTGTTTTTAGTCATTGCTCGTCTTTGTCACTGGTGTAAAGATTGTATTAGTTTTTGGGTGCTATGTCAACAAAAGCTATTTATTCTTTTGATTCAGTCACACTTACATGAAGTGTGTTTCACACTTCTGGAGTGTAACGTAAAAAAATGAACTAATAACACTGGTTAATAATGGTTTAATTATGAAGCTTTGGCAAAACACTACCAACAAAAGAAATATGCAGTCATACCTGCAAATGTATTTTTAAAAACAATGCCATGCACCATGGAAGATTAAAATATACAGCATGACAACATGACAATACATTTGGCTATAAATAATAAATGTCATAATTGTAAATCTCATAAAGAAGGACAAACATTTAAATTGTGCCGCACTGCTTAAATCTCGTCCATTATTAATCCACATTGTTCCCATTATCAGTGCTATTGTTATTGTGGCTGCTTTCACGAGGCTTTTGTCTCACGGGATACAAATTGCAGATAAATAGCCTCTCCAAAGAACATTGCCTCCCGACTCCACATCTCATCTGTTTGTGACAAAACAGAAGAGAAAATGAAACACATTTGTGGCCCAAACGCACTCGGGGAGGGGCTCCGATAAATCCAAGGTCTGTTGATAGAAGTGTGAGCATATGGTGTGCGGTGGTAAGTGTGTCTTTGTACGTGTGTACACTGAGATGTGTGTGCATGCCTGCAGGGTGTGTTTTATTTGCCCAAAAATATCAAAGGCTGGATGATTTTGACTAAGGAAGCTCTTTTGTTTCCAGGGGGACAAAGAAGCTGAACTCGGGCTGCCATTCTCTCCACTCTGCGACCGAAAGTCCACGATGGTGGCACAGTCCCAAATTGGTGAGAGGCATCTCCACCCTCACATACACCACCTGCATAATACGGTACACCACTTCAGTGTGAGTTTTTTGGGGTTTTTTTGTTTTTTGTTTTTTTTGGGGGGGGGGCATCTTGCAACGGAAGGAATTTTGCAATTAGCAGTGGACAAACATTTCAACTAGCTGATTTAATAGTCTGGTGAACAAGTTTAAAAGTGTAGAAGCTTTAATGCTAAAGAAGGCAGTACTGAGGCCAAAGGTGTACTTATTGTTTTCAGAAGTTTACTGTATCTATTGATATTTTTGCTCCATAAATGATTGAAAAAGCTGATTTTTGTTGTGGGATGTTGGAGTCTGCCACATTTATCTGATATTTTCAACAAAAAAAAGTGATATATATTTTTTCTTGAATGAATATAAATCACACAATTCCAGTGGCTGTAGACAACTTTCCCAGCACGTCTCTCCACAGAAACACTAATCATATACTGAATTGGTATCCAGTTTTGAGTCCTCTCAAGTCCCAAAGTTCCTTTCATTAAGTAAATGCCTTTTGCCAACAGGAATATTTTCTTTTGCCTGGTAGTTTTTACTCCAGTAATCTGTCTCCCCTTCAGCCTCTCATCTAGCTGGGAAAAGCTACCAGTAGCTGCTGGGGAAAACCAAAGCACTGTCATCTTCCTGTTTTTTATTGCTTTAGTTTTCCTGATAGATTTTGTACCCAAAGTGAAAGCAAGGCTTATAAGCAACCAGTCTAAATGTCTAATGTGTCATTATTCTAACAAGCTACATCTATTTCACAATGATGAGGTAATTAAAAAAAGCTGCTTTTTGCCTGTTTAACTAATTCACATTACATAGATCTTTTTTTTTTTTTTTTTCTAGGCCTTTT
>VUQS01057899.1:0-11575 GCA_015108495.1 Heterochromis multidens | reverse complement strand
GTTTAAGAAATTTTTTTTTTTTTTCTTTTTTTGGGAAAAAAAAAAAAAAAAAAAAAAAAAAAAAAAACATTGTCTTGCTGTTCAGTAACTGACATTTCACTGCACCAATGATCTGTCCTACATTAGTCATATTTTATGAGACCAAATGCTAAAACTTTACATTTGATGAACTCTAGATAGCCCAACATGCTTGGAGCAGTTTTTAAACAATAGATTCTTAATTAGAGTTGCCTCAGTGTGGCGTGGGTCTGGGATTTGTCACGCTGAGGTGAACTGTAATTGGGAAAGCTGATTGAATGGCTGCTCGCATGGAAATGAGAAAAAGTTATGCAAAGTGAGGAATCACGACAAGCCAAGTGCTGACACCCGCTCGCACACTGCTGACTTCTGACTGGGAGAGAGCCAAGGGGATCTTGGGATTTGACAAAACTTATTAGAAATGACAGTTTCAGGTCAGAAAAACTTGGGTAAGAAATATTTCCAGTGCACTAATGAAAGACCTGAGGCATGTCATTGAGATGTTTACACCCATATAAAAAGATGTGGTCATAATATGGTCTTCTTAAAACTCTCCTACTAATCTTTGCCTACAGCCTTGGAACAACACCAACAATAAGACTCCTTTTTCCATGTTTACCTCCTACCCACTTTGCTCTGCATTTCTTCTAAAGTAACTGTCCAAGGAGACCACTTTCTGGAAACCTAGCACAAGTGATTATTTTTTCACTTTTCTGCTTTTCTAATTGCTAGCGTTGCCATCCTGTTGGCTGACAATGCTGAGCTAAGCAGTGCTTCTGGAAAATGTCACTCACTGTAGATGCCTGTCTGTTTGCTTTCTATTCTTTTTCCATCACTCCCAAACCATCAAACAGATGAACTTTTATCTCAATGTGCAGCATGATTCACTGTGTTTTTTTCCCCTCCCACCTTTTGTTCCTTTTCTCTGCCTCAGTCATCCACTTCACAAAACTACTCCACAATGCCTTTAACTGGGGGATTATACAAGCTCTCTTTTCATTGACTGAACAAGTTGTTCTGAGTTATATTGCTGCATGATATTCCATACATTGTGAGGGGTAATTTGAGCTCATCAGATACATTATCTTACTAATTTAAATGCTAATTTGAATGCTAATTTGAACAATTACTGAGTGATTATAAATGATGATAAATAACTTTGTAAAATGTCCTCTGGGTATCCAGAGACAGCAGGCTGGGTCCAGACATTAGAAAACATGCAGATTTGACAGCTCACAAAAACAAACACAGACTATTTGCACCAGCACGATTACTCCAACACTGTCGATGTGCCCCTCATTTTTGTGGAATTAGAATTTTCAGTACTTTGTCAAACTGCAATTTACCTTCTTAAGCAGAAGTATTTTAGTTTAGTATAACTGTCACAAAGACATCCCATATTTGGTTTTTGGATGATGGGGTCCTCTTGGCTTCATTGAGCAATGATCACCAACTCACAGTATTAGTATGTAGTGGCTAGAATGAGAATAGCATCTCTAAGTCTTAGGCCATGGTTCTCAGCCAAAAAGGAGTGGAGCACCCACTACAGGCTGGGGATGAGTTGAGCAGGAGATGGACTGACACGGCATCTACAGTGATGTTGTAAGCTGACAGTGATGCTGTATTATACTGTTGTGGTGAAAAGGCAGCTGCACATGAAGGCGAAGCTGTTAATTTACTGGTCGATCTATGGTCATGACAAGTAGTGACTATAGCTCACTACTAGGGGTAGTAACTAAAAGTACAAAATCATGGAAACAATTGTCAGAAGTTAGCTTCCTACAAAGGGAGACCAAAAGGTCTGGGCTCACAGTTAGAGATAGGGTGAGGAGCTCAGTCATTCGGGAAAGGCTCAGAGTAGAGCTGCTGCTCCACTGGATCAGAAATAGCCAGTTGAGGTGGTTTGGTGAACTTTTCCTGACTTTTCCTGGTTACCTGACAAGGATGGCTCCTGGAAACCTCCAGAGTGAGGTGTTTCAGTCATGTCCAACCAGGAGAACACACTGGGTCAGACCCAGGACACAAATGGAGAAAGTAAAAATAGCCTGCATAACCAGTGCTGGGGTCATTTGTATTACACATTACTCATTACTTTTCTTAAAAGTAATGCAGTATGTTACTTAGATAATCGCTGGAGAAAGTAAATTGTTACATTACTTGTTACATTACTTTTGCGATACTCTGAAAAGCATATAACACATAAGTTATGATATAGGTTTATATTATACACATATAATATAAACCTTATGCTACAGTTCTCCACACCAACACAAATCCCTATCCTAATAAGGACACACATAAGATCTTTCTTTTAGTTTTCTATATGAACATAAAACAGACAACAAACCAAACCAACCCAAAGAAACTTCAAAGCGATTGCAGCGATTCTACTGTAGAAACATGCACAGATAGAAATGAAGGCAAAGCTGCAAGTCTGCCTGCTCATCATTTTTGTTAAATACATAATAACAGCGTGTAATATGTTAAGTGTTGTTGTTCATCCAAGGTTGTATTTACCTAATTTTAATACCTGCTCTGCACCAGATTATTTTTATTATGTCCTGATATGAAAAACGTTAGAATTGAAATATGGTGTACTTTTTTTTCACATTCAATTCAATTCAGTTCAATTTTATTTATATAGCGCCAAATCACAACAATAGTTGCCTTTAGGCACTTTATATTGTCAGGTAAAGACCCAACAATAATACAGAGAAAAACCCCAACAATCAGACGATCCCCTATGTGCAAGCACTTGGCTACAGTGGGAAGGAAAAACTCCATTCTAACAGGAAGAAACCTCCAGCAGAGCCAGGCTCAGGGAGGGGCAGCCATCTGCCAAGACCAGTTGGGGGTGAGGGGAGGAAGACAGGACAAAAGACACACTGTGGAGGAGAGCCAGAGATTAATAATAACTCATTAAATGCAGAGTGGTGTATAAACACATAGAGAGTGAACAGAGGTGAGAGAAAGAGAAACACTCAGTGTATCATGGGAAGCCCCCAGCAACCTAGGCCTATTACAGCATAACTAAGGGAGGATTCAGGGTCACCTGACCCAGCCCTAACTATAAGCTTTGTCAAAAAGGAAAGTTTTAAGCCTAATCCTAAAAGACTAATCTAAGCCTAATCTCTTGTCTCTCTCCTGAATCCAAACTGGGAGCTGGTTCCACAGAAGAGGGGCCTGAAAGCTGAAGGCTCTGCCTCCCATTCTACTTTTAAATATCCTAGGAACCACAAGTAAGCCAGCAGTCTGAGAGCGAAGTGCTCTATTGGGGTGTCTTTAAGATAAGATGGGGCCTGATTATTCAAGACCTTGTATGTAAGGAGAAGGATTTTAAATTCAATTCTGGATTTAACAGGGAGCCAATGAAGAGAAGCCAATATGGGAGAAATATGCTCTCTCTTTCTAGTCCCTGTCAGTACTCTCACTGCAGCATTTTGGATCATCTGAAGGTTTTTCAGGGAGTTTTTAGGATAATAATGAATTACAGTAGTCCAGCCTAGGGAAGGGAAATTAGAACTGGACCCCCAAAATCTTTACTTTCACTGTTTTTAAAGATTGTCTATCAGGATTAAAAAACTGTCTGTTAAAAACATTAATAAATTGATTAGAAAAAAAATATGTCAGTCTGAAGCCTCTGTTTGAATAGGTGGATGGATCACTGAACAGTTATCTAATACTGATATTTTGTCGAAGCCTCTGCATCTCAGTGTTTCACCGAATGTGTCCTTTGACAACTGTGCCATGGCACACTCGGATCAAGGCAATAATGAGACGGTTCTTCCTCTCATCACATATGCATCATACTCTTTGGCATCCCACTTTAGCACACTGGTTAAATAGGAAACCCTTTGCTGGCTGACAAAACTTTAAACTTTCACCCTGACAATTATGTAAAAATATGACTTCATACAGACTTCATGACTGTAAAGAAATCTGAAATGACTGCAGAGACATAAGATGACAGGGTGCTTACGCAATTCCTTATCCTGGAGCTGTGTGTGCAGTAATATTCAGAAGAAACATTACTGAGATTTTTAGACAAGTTAGTTCCATACCTGAACACACTGTGATATCATTCATCTCAGGATTTCCTGAGAATGCTCAGTGTCAATATCTGACAAGCACTGAGGTTAGTCACAAAAGTTTACGCTGGTGTTGTATTTCAAGACATGTCAGGGCACTCTCCTAGCATGCAGTGCTCATGTTGGGAAATATCAGGTAAAGAAAACAGCTGTGCACAGGTTGGTGAGGCTGCAGAAAATATCTGTTAGCTATGGAATAAAAGGAAAGAAGGGCATGAGTTGGATGCTTGCAGCTGATGGGCAGTAATTTTGCCAGCACTGCTGACCTGCCAACTTCAGATATTTCAGTTAAGGGTCAAAATAACCAGTTTGGTACTTTCTGAGGACATCAGCTTCATGCCAAAGCAACCTTCTCCCTGGTACTTATATAGTGCTTTTCTACTCCAACTGAGCACTCAAAATGCTTGAGTTCCCATTCAGCTCATTTTGGTTTACATTTCCAGAGTAGTGTATTTTCTTTCCAACAAAGGGATCAAAGTCACCAAACCTAGCTGGTTAGATTTAAGATTCAAAACTATTCAGTTGGGCACCAGTTGAGGCCTAAAGACTACAGGAGGGGCCCAGGTTTGATACTGGCCTCCTGGATGCCATTCTCCCTGGTCTATTCTCCTGTAATAAACATAATAAAGACTAAAGAAAATTCTTAAAAACAAAACCCATTCAGTCAGGTGCTTTCACAGTTAACAAGTTTAGAAGCTTCTCCATTTTCTGGGTGACATCTCTTTTCCCCCATTTAATATATGAGCTTCAAATGGTTGAAAAGGAGCAACAGTAGGAAAACAGGAAAATACATAGCTAAGCTATGTTGATTTAAAACATATTTGTCAAAGTTCACAAACATATTTTTGGAGAAAATACAAAAACTTAAATGAGAATGTTGTTCAATGGTATGAAGATACATCCATAAACTGTTTTTAAATAATGGAAGTACCATCTGGGTTTGAGAAGTAAAGCCAGTGATGAAGTGCTTTAAACCCTCTGTTCAATGGCCAGCAGGGGGAATTCCTCAGATTGCAAAACCAGCACAGCTGAATATGGAGAAATTACCCTGCTGCCCAACTGATTTAATACCTCAGTTGCTACTTTCAAGTCTTATTTACCACAACATGATATTCATTTTGCTAATTATGGGCCCATAAATCATTAAATATGCAATAAGCAGGGTATGATTTAGGGCGTGGCTACTTTGTGATTGACAAGATGTTGTTGTTGAGTGTGCAAAGTGAAAATTCAAGTGAATCTTGAAACATCTTGAAACACATTTGGGCAGTTATTTTAAAGTGCTATCTAAATGAACTTTAAATTCAGTGTCAGCTTGTGTGTGTGTGTGTGTGTGTGTGTGTGTGTGTGTGTGTGTGTGTGTGTGTGTGTGTGTGTGTGTGTGATCACCAGTGTTTGGCTTTGCTTCAAAATGACCTATAAAACAACCTTTATTTCCTGCAGTCCTTCAGTTTCTCAGTCAGATCCACCCTCTCATGATGTCTGGATTTAAAAATCCAAGTTTCAAAGTGTTTAAATCAAGGCTTCAAAACAGCACTTCACAAACAAAAGGATGACATCACATTGGCTATGGCCATCTTTCTATACAGTCTCCTTCAAAGAATGACTGACATAGTGCATCCTCAGAAGTATTCAGTAAGTCTGTACATACCCTGTTCACCCTCTCCCCTCACTGATCAGGTCAGAACGAGCTGCGCTGTGAGATAAATGGTAGGAGGCTGGAGGAGGGCCAGGTATTCCAACCATCCTGTGCCCAGCTCTGCTGACTGATGATCTGCAGAGCCCCACTGACTAAACATGCCTACACCCTCAGCAGTGACTACCAGGGCAGCCAGGATAACACTATTTTCTCAAATCCATGACTGGTACTTATATAGTGCCATTCTACTCAGCTTGAGAACTCAAAGCACACACTCATACAGTGCGTTTAGCTATACCCAAGCACTTTTATCTAACATTCACACACACTCTCCGATGGATGCATCAGGGGCAAGTATCCTGCCCAAGGATACTTTGACACATGTACAGGAGGAGCTGGGGATCGATACACCAACCTTCTGATATGAAGACTGCTCTACCACCTGAGCCACAGCCGCCCCGTAATGAGGCTGATTTTCAGATCAAGTCTCTTACAGGCCTTACAGTTCTTCTGATATAAGATTTCCATTTGGGTATGCACTTTGAATAATCAGTTGTTAAAGTATTTTTTCCACATACCTAGTGTAGTACTAGCTGTTGTTTTCAGAAAATGCAGGACTAGGAAACTTTATGAATACTATTAAATCTTCTAATAAAAGATGTAATAGCGTTCTTCAAGAAATGAAACCTAAAGCTGTAGGAAGTGCCACATCTAACTTCTGAGATTTCTAAAGGAAGTGATGTGTGACGTCTTCACTGGGAGCCTCACAAGCATGAGTTCTGTGGTTGAGAGAGGCCGTGAAGAATGCAGGTTGGAACGTTAATGACTTAGAATAGAATAGAACTTACACTAGAAGCAGGGTAAGGTTGTCTCACTTGAAAAATGGACTTTCCACTGAACTCATACTAATACATTTCAGTTACAAGCTGTGAAATACTCTAAAGTAAACAAACAAACAGCCTAAAAATGAAATGACATCGAGAGGGACAACATAATTTACACCCCCTAAGGCTGGTTCACCCAGCAGCAGGTGATGATGACTGAGTCCTGCTCCTGCAGCATCTCTACCTGCCACCAGAGCCCAGCCACATCTGTCCAGAGTGTCCTGCCCTGGCCCTGAGGTGTATGTGAGCATCCAGTTATAAGAGAAATGGAGGTCCTATCTATGAGAAACTAGAGGATACAAAGGAGCAGATGTGCAGATATAATGTTTGACTACTTCTTGCTGCTTGAAATCTGTCCGTTGTTTAGCAAATTCAGATTTTTAGTTGGAGCTTGTTTCACATCTGTTAATAAGAATAGAAGAGCTGTTTGATTAATCACGAACACATCACTTAAATGGTGAATAAATATGTATTCTTCAATGTTTTTAAACGTCTGTATAGCTGAATATCGTAGAATGTCATTTGGATATGTGCATTTGATTTAACTGTTGCTTTACAATGTTTAAAGATTATTCCATAATCACTGTTTGCCAACAGGGAGTGTGTGTGTGTGTGTGTGCGTGTGTGTGTGTGTGTGTGTGATGTCAGGTAGGAGGACGGAAATGATTTAAAGGAATAAATCGTTTGTTTTGTACTTTGTACGTTCTTATTTTTACTTTTTCTTTTCAAGCGCAGCTCTTTTCGTCATTATGAGTGTGCCACCAATTCTGGAAAAGTGGGCGGGTATTTTCTTAGTTTCATATTCACTTGTGTGTGGTTTTGCACGAGTAGCTTCCAGTGGAGATCACTGGTCTGAGGGATCAACACTGACTGCCGTTTTGTTTTTGTGGGAGATTTCAGTTTGAATGACAGAGGTTTAAATCATGTCTGAAAACGGCTCACAAAGAGCTTGTGAGGGCATCAACCTGAATTTTACGCACAGCTTCCTGCCGCCCGTCTTCATCACCGTGTTCATTGTCGGGACCGTGTCCAACATCTGTGGACTGAGAAGCGTGTGCGTGACCTGGAAGAAAAACGGAAACATCAACATCTTCATGTTCAACCTCGGAGTGGCGGACCTGCTGTATCTGTTTACGCTACCGTTCCTCGTCTACTATTATGTGCGTGAGAGCAACTGGCAGTTCGGCCAGCCTTTCTGCAAGGTGACCCGCTTCTGCTTCAACCTCAACCTTTACGGCAGCATCGGCTTCCTTACCTGCATCAGCATCTACAGGTACCTGGGCATTGTGCACCCGATGAAAGTGATGGGGAAAATCACCAGCCGCCACTCTCTGGCCATAAGCGCCCTGGTCTGGCTTTTGGTCATTATTCAGATCACTCCTGATATGTTCTTTGACAAGAATGATGAAAAAAAACCAAACTCGTGTTTTGACACCACCTCAATCAACCTGACCAGATCCTACCTGCCATACAGCCTCAGCTGGACTGCCACGGGGTTTGCCCTGCCTCTGGTCATCATCTTGGTGTGTTATGGACACATTATGGTGGTCCTGGCAAAGAACGCCAACGTTAACCCTATGCTAAAGCAGCGGTGTTTGAAACTGGTCGTGATTCTGCTCATACTCTTCTCTGTCTGTTTTATTCCCTACCATATATTTCGAAATTTGAATCTGACCACCAGGATTTTGAAACAAGATGGGGTTTGTCACCATTTCTTCGACGACATCTACATTGCACACCAGATCGGCAGGTGCCTGGCTTGTCTAAACAGCGCAATAAATCCGCTGATCTATATAGTTGGAAATGATGATTTCCTCACAAAGTTTCAACACTTCAGTAATCGGACCAGGCTGTCTCTGGCCGGACTCAAAGGCGCAATTATTTACCGCAAACCCACGGAAAGGGACGCGGATTTACCTGCAGACACGAGCGTCAGCTTCTACAAGACGAGAGGATAGAACATGTGTTTCCCCGAGTTACGCTCCGGGTCTCTGAACTCCCACACATCCGCGAACAAAGTACGTGTGATTGTGACTGATAACTGTGGTTAAGAGACGATGGCGAGACAATAATGCGCAGGTCACTGAGGTGCCAGCCCACAGAGAAAGTCAAATGTTCGGATTTCTCTTGATGCATGCTCAATAATCCAGGTAAAAGAATCCCAGAAAGTTGAATCTGGTTGAAACGTTTCTCCCACTAAAAAAAAAAAACGCTACGTCCAGATGAACAGATTCAACTTTTTGGGAAATGTTCGGATTGTTCCCTCAATCTACTGAATATGACCGTTTAAAGCTGAAGCGCCATGTAGACCTATACTTTTCTTACTGCTTCAGCTGTTAAGTATTGTAACAGGTGCTGTACCTACAGATTTTCACTCTGTGTATTTCGTTCGCTTCAGAGCTGTGATCGCCTTCCTACTGTACAGAGAAAGTCCATGTATGCTGTTTAAGTATTGGCACGTGTTTGTGGTATGTGCAACATTTCACTACCTTTGTACTGTTACAGGTGAAGCCTTTGTAACACTTGTCCGTGGTTTGCCCCCCCCGGCTTGTTATGTAACTGAGACTCTGTAAGTGAGACTCGAACCCTAAAAGGGATTTATTTGAACAGCACTTGTTTGCTGAATCTGTCACAGCGGATGATCCACAGCTCAGCTGCTGCCGCTTTGTTTAGAGAAAGCAGACATGAATTTAATAGGAAATACAGACACAGCTGTGTAAGAGACAGTCTGAAGTACAAACACCACTGTAAAACTTTTCATAACCTAAATAAATATATGGAAGTAAAGTCATCAAATGTACTCATGTGTTACAAAAGTGAAAGTGCTAATAATATGAAGATATCCCATTATTTAGATGGGTAACAAAGGTGAAGCACATTATGGGGAGAGCTCACTTGGTTCCCTTAGAGCATGGGTGTCAAACATACAGCCTGGGGACCAACAGTTGCCCGCCTAAGGGTCCAATCGGGCCCACTGGATGGTTTTGCAAAATGTGAAAATCACAGAGAAGAATTAATAACTCCAATTTTCTCAATAAAATACACTGCTGTTCCTGCTGTGGGGAAACCACCATTACACGGGAGTGAACATATAGTCAAATGTAAAGTATTTCTAGCTCTCAACTTGTGTGGATCATTAAAAAAATAAAACTATTAGTTCCCAAAATTTAAGATCTGAGGATTTTGTTCTTTTGTAGATACCCTCTGATCCATAAAATTTTATGATTGAATGTAGAAAAATGGCAATTTTTAAATAGCACTTTAATTTTATTTTTAAAGACATTTCACGAGTCCTCTGTTTTGTAAATGGTTTGTTCATTAAATACCAGGATTTTGCTCTTCTTTACAATAAAAGAAAGTGTGAGTGGTCTGTGGGTTTTGTTGGGTCATTTTTGGGCTTTTCCGGTTATTTTATGAGGTTTTAGTTTGGTTTTCATTGTTATTCTTGAGCTCCAGGTCTGATCACTATTTGTCTCAGTTTCATTGTTGTTCTGTTTGTTCTGTTTTAGAATTATAATTATTGGTTAAGTCTTGGAGTTTGATATTTGATTCTTTGTGTTTTGGCTGCTTGTAGCGTCTCCTGTGCATCTCCATGTTTAGTTGAGTGTTAGAGCCAGATTTACTAAAAGGGGCCAAATAGTGTGAGTGCAATCCCCAAACAGGTGTGCTTAGTTTTACAGGTGATTCACAAAAGTTGTGCTGTTTTCTAAACACAGGTGCAGTCGGTTCATGTCAATATCAAGCACAAAAAATAAGAACCTCTTACACACCATCTTCTCACTGCGCTCTTTTTGTAAATACCAACAGTACTTTTTTTACGCCGAAGCCCAGTTTGCTCTGACACAGCGCGTTAGTGTCTTATCTTTGTGTGTAGTAAGTTACTTCCTGTTTTGTTTTGTGACTGTGAACACGTCCCCCTGCACTAAAGGTAAATACAGCCATGTCTATATTTAAAAAACACACATGTTAACATAATGATCATAACATAATGATTCATGTCCTATTCAGTCCTGTAGAAAATTATATTTTTAAAATATATACTATTCTCTCTGGTTACTCTGGTACGGTAAATAACACTATTACCAAAACACGGTGTGAAAGAATTCCAGATGAAAGTTTTTAACCTTTACATCAGCTTTTATTTAATGCTGTCAGAGAAAATCTTGTGTCCTCTTCATGCAGCGACTACATTCAGTGTTAAAACTAGCAGCTGTGCAGGTCTGAGATCAGCAGCTTTCTGAAACACCAAACTGAGTCACTGTTTATGCTCCTGAATGTAAAGAGCAGCATGGACGTGGACGAGGAGAAGGATATGATAACAATGACAGTGGTGTGAAAAAGTCTAATATGAAAATTTGTTTGATGATCTGAAACATGTAAATGTGACAAATATGCAAAAAACTAAGAAATTAGGAAGGTAGCAAATACTTTTTCACACCACTGTACATTGATGTTTCATCCCTTTTTGCTTTCTGTCTTTAACTTTCTCAGTAAAACAGCTGCAGCTTTCACTTGCAGTACATCATATGGTAGTTTAGCCTTTGTACTTTTTTCATCAGTTAATTTTGGACTTACTAATAATTAGGGTTGTCAAAAAAATCAATACTCAGATATTAATGTATACTAAAATTAATTTTGAACTATGATACTCATTTGCAACAATACTCGAAGAGTAGTTGTAAAACAGCTAACTGATCATCTGCAGAGGAATGGTTTATCACAGTACAGAAACAGCATTAGTGAAGGTTACAAATGATCTTCTTATGGCCTCTGACAGTGGACTCATCTCTGTGCTTGTCCTGCTAGACCTCAGTGCAGCGTTTGATACTGTTGATCATAATATTCTATTACAGAGATTAGAGCATGTTGTAGGTATTAAAGGTACCGTGCTGCAGTGGTTTGAATCATATCTATCTAATAGACTCCAGTTTGTTCATGTAAATGGG
>VUQS01057897.1:0-17275 GCA_015108495.1 Heterochromis multidens | reverse complement strand
TTCAATTTTCTATATTTTTTTCTCATTTCACTTCACCAACGTAGCCTAGTTTGTGCAGATCCATCACATGAAATGTCACTGCAAAACATGTTGATTCCAGGTTGTGAGGCAAAAAAACCTGACGAATGCCAAGGGGGATGAATACTTTCGCAAGGCACTGTATATTCCCCAACTGGTTGCTGGAGGTTGCAGGCTGGTGATAGGTGAACTTGATTTCTAAAGTCCCAGTCACACAGGCCTAGAGACCAGTCAGAGTCCCCCAGAGTATTCCCCGAGAGGTTGACAAATGGTTGTTGGAGGATGCTGGCCGTCGGTAGGTAAAATTGGTTGGTACGCAGTGAAAACCGAAAATCTCCTTGTGATTGCTTGGTTAGCGAGTGTTTGCAGACAAGTCAACTTCTTCCATGCACTATGGGCAAACACAGCAATCTGAAAGTGATAACAAGGAGGTTTTTGGTGTAGCACCTATTTGAGCTTGTCAATGAGTTGGAGAAAACACATTTTTCTCCAAGTAATCAAAGGTTTTCAGGAAGTCGCTGACCAGTCTCTAGGCCTATTTGACTTAGGCCTAAGGTTTGCTATACACAGAAGCTTTACATTCAAGACTTTCACCAATCAGGAAGTCAACTTCATTGGTGGTTGTAGTGTTGCACACTTGATACTGTCTGAAATGTCATCAGTGATGATTCTCTAGTGCTTCTAGCAAACTATTATTACTAATGCAAATTATATTTGGAAATCTGTGACTTAGTTGTGACCTCAGCTGTCACACAAGTAATAACAGTTATGCATGCATGACAAGGCAGTCTAATGTTAAGTATTTTTTTATATCTTTTTTAAATTATATCAAACACAAACACATTAGGAAAGTGTTTACTGAGCTCACAGATCAAGGAAACAGAGGTTCATTTTCTCATAGACTTCTATACAACCAGAATTCTTAATGCACCCAGAGGGGTCACCCCCTGCTGACCATTAGAAAGTGTGCAGGTTTAAGGCAATTCTGCACTGGCTTTGCTTTTCAGACTCTGAATTACAGGACACCCATCTTTTATAGACAGTATGATAGTGGTGTATCTTGCACTAATGGAAGTATTTTTACTTGATCGCAATTTAATTATTGACAGTTTAAAATCAAACATGATAGTTTTTGCTTTTTTGTACTGAAATCCCAAACAGACTGCAATGCAGCTATGACCAAATACTGCATTCTCATAAAGAGGAAGAGCACCTTTTTTCATTGTGACTACAAATAGTCGTATTTGCTTTGAAATAGTGGAACAAGCTCAAGCACAGTCCACAGGTTGTCAAACAGCATGCAGAATAATCAGATAGGGGCTTTATAAATGGAAAGATCAGATGAGAAAGAGAGAGATATACCAGAGCTGTAATAAAGAATAAACCCACCTCGTTACAGTTTATTCCTTTGTAACTCAAAGATGAACATAACCATGTATAGTAAACTTCATGCTAGTACAAGTTCAGGGCATGTTTGTACTAACCGTATAGTTCTTACTCCTTAGCTAAACAAGGTGCTGTCTCCCACAGAGAGGTTTTAAATTCTTCAGTTTTAAGAATTTTCTCATTTTGGAAAACCCAACTCTTTACTTTGCAAGAAACACTCTAAAATCACTCCTTTGTGTTTATATTAATAAAATGGGTCAAATGAATGCAAGTAAAACATGTTATTTTTAGTGACTAATGACCTAACCTCAGTCAATCAAACTAAAGCACTTTGGAGCATTTTAGCATTTAGTCCTTTGGTACACGCCTACTCCTCCCTGACCAACTGTTTTCTGCCAAATGGTTTATTAAACCAAAGTACATTCTTTGCCTAACACCAAACATCAGGCAGACAAAGAAAGTGGCTAACCGGTGAACATTTAATCAACCAATGAGCTTTGAAAGAACCAATACTCTGAGCAAAACAACCAAAGAGAGTGAATAATGGATTTTAATGCATGAGTTAACCAGACCGAAATTATACTTCACCTCTATTTACACCTCAAAGTAGTCCTTATGTTGCTCAGTGTTTATAAAGTAAGTTCACATTGGGATATTACATCTGTTTTGTGTTTAGAGAATGTTTTGCTGATTCAAAGTGTAAAAAAAAATCACTTACTGTTGCTTTTTTCAACATTCTCTTAGATCTGTTTTATCAGTTGTGTGATAATATGCAGCAGTTGCACTGATGCAGAGCTGAAGCTTTTGTCCCTGTATGGTTAAAATCAGAGTATAAAATTGCCTTATTAAATGTGCTGTAGAAAAACTATAAACACTAAAGCACACACATAAGCATAACATCATGTCATACAAATAGAGCCCTCATTCACACTGCATGTTAAAATCATCTGCATGGATCCTCATGCTCAGTGTCTGATGATGAATACTCACAGCCACGGAAACAATAAAAACGCCTTTAAGTCAGTAGGCAACAGCTCAGTAAGGTGATTGGATATGAGTCTTTCAGAAGGAAATATACAGAAGGGTTCACCACTCTGTTAAAGACTGTGTTGGGCAATTCTTTTCATCAATTAAAGAATAACATCTCAATGTAAAATAACAAAGAAACTGTGGGTTCAATCATTTAAGGTACATCACCTTGTTTAGGACCTGTCCACACGTACACGGGTATTTTGGCAGCTTTTTTCATGTGTTTTGGCCTTTCGTCTATACGTAAACGGCATTTCAAGTTATTGAAAATTGAGCTTTTGAAAAGCTCCTTCCAGGTGAAGATTTTCAGAAAGCCCACGTCTGCATTTACACATTTACAGATTTTCCTTGTCCACGTGTAAACAGATTTCCTTTTTTTGACGTCAGACTGTGCACTGTGTTATTGTTTGAAGGCTTCAGGTTGGCCAGCATTTCTATACAGTTAGGGTTATATCACCACTTGTTGCTTTGGAACTCACTTGAAAGCAGTTCATGTTTTCAAAATGAAAGCCGAAAATCCCTGTTTTAAAAAATACCCGCGTACATGTGGACATAAATAAAAAATCCAGAAAAATCTTTGTATGCAAGGGACAATCTTCAGCCACTGTCCTGTGGTCTGGCCAATCAAAATGTGAAATACCTTTGCAAAACTATGGATACTGCATCCTCTGGGCTAAAAAGGGACCATCTAGCTTGTTTTCAGCATACAGTTCAAAAGCTGGCATTCATAATGGTACGGTGTACTGTGAAGGCACCATTAATGTTGAACTATATGCAGCTTTTGGAGAAACACATGCTCTAATCCAGACATCTTATTTCTCCAAAAATTCCTTGTGTTTTTTGGGGGGTTTTCTTTAGCAATACAATGCCAAAATACATTCTGCATGCACTCCATATGTCTAAGTGTTGAGCTGGCCTCCCTGTAGTCCAGATTCGTCACACCTTGAAAGCATTTAGTACGTCAAACAAGAATGGGAAAACATTTTGCCTTCTAAACTGCAGCAATTGCTCCCATCCGTTCCCAAACAGAGACGTGATGCAACACAGTCGGAAATGTGCAGCTTTCCTAATTTTCTGAAACTTGTTGCAGGCATCAAATTTAAAATGAGCACATTTTTAAAGAGCAATGAAAGTTTTCCATTTCAACATTTAACATGTTGCCTTTGTACTATTTGGAATTTAAAGGAGGTAAGTAAGTAATGTTTTATTTATAAAGCACCTTTCACAGACAAGTGGTCATAAAGCACTATACACAAAATAGAGTAAAATAAATCATAAAATTAAATGCCATATAAAAAAAGAAAATAAAAAAACACGTTAAGGTACCAAATAAATGAAAAAAGTAAAAGTATCAACAAAAAGCCTGCTTAAACAAAAAGGTTTTTAACTGGTTTTTAAAGGAGTCCACAGAGTCAACTAAACGTAATTATAGTGGGAGACTGATCCAAAGTCTTGGGGCCACAGACTGAAAAAGCTCTGTCCCCCCAGTCTTCAGTCTCATACGCGGGACAACCAGCAGATTCTGAGCCTATGATTGAAGACTACAAGCAGTAGTCTTCAATTCATTTGAAATTATTTACTTTTTATTTTTTATTCTCTTTAGATTTTAGTCTCTTCTCTTCCATCTTCCATCTGTCTCTTCACCTCCTTCAGAACCCCCACCCATAATGCCTTGCACCACCACCACTACCACCATCCCACTGTTTGGCAGCAGGACAAGATCAACAGAGAAACCTCTTCACTTCTCCTCTCTGCTTTTGCCTCCCTGTAATTCCTTGCCGTCAACGGAGCAACAGATCCCCCCGCTCCTCCTTTCATCCACTGCCGCCCTCAAAGAGCGAGGAAAAGAGAAAGTCTATGGATGGAGAAGAGGACGAGAAAAGAGAAGTCCGGGTATGTTGAAAAAGAATGAGTGCAGACATCTAGAGTTGTGCCGAAAATGTTGAAGAGAGGAAGGATGAAAAAGGGAAGGAACGTCAGGAAATGAAAGACAGAGAAAGGAAGGAGGGGAGTTAGTGGAGAAAGAAAGAAAAGGGAGAAAAGTGTTTTTAACCTTGTCAGGCGAGACAGGCGAGGCCAAGCACAGTCTGCATCCCAGAAATCAATCTTTCTTTTTTCTGTCTCCTTTTTTCCCTTCCCTCAGTTTTGTTTTTTCTTTGTCTTTTTTCCTCTTTCTTTCTCAGCCTCCCTCTTTCATTCCCTCAGCTCTGTCATCCAGACGTAAAACACACAAACACATGTGCCTCACATTCCTACGTGCAGAGCAGATTCACCCAATTTGTTTCCACTGAGTGTGTGTGTGTGTGTGTGTTTCTGCATGCGTACTTTTGTGTGCGTGTGCTTGTGTATGTGCCAAGCCAGTAAATAATAACCAATCCCAGCTGTACTGTAGACCGTTCCTCTCATTCTAGCTGGGGAAACAAAGAGGGAGGGAAAGGAAAAAGGCTCCATCAAATAGCAGAGTAATGAGCTGGAAAAAAGTCAGCTGAGAGTTGAGCAGGAAGAATTAATTATGTTTTAATGCTAGCAGACATTATGAGTCCTGTAGGAGTGCCAATCAGTATAGGAGTTGGGCCAGATGCCATCTGAGAAAAAAATTCATTTATACACATTTCAATAGGGAGTCAAAGTTAGACTACCTTTAAAGTTTTCCACTGTACTCCTTTTAGAGAGAGGAAGCAGCTATAGGTAAATTACTGCTACAGATTCCTTCCAAATTCCCTAAAACAATCCATCAGTGAGTTGGCTTTCTCACACTGTGGGAAACAACCAACCAGATATTTTCATCCAGATTTCTTTCTGGATTTGTGTAAAATAGTTGAATATCATGGGAACCAAATCTGAAACCAAAACAGGGAAGATTTTTTGCTATCTTATATGTTTCTTTAAAAAAAAAAAAGCAGATAAATGCAAGGAGATTAGGAGAGAGCAACTAATAAAGTAGACAGGACAGCCTACATGAAGAAAGGCAAGGAAATAAAAGATTTTGAGAAAAAGGTGTAAGAATTGAAAACTTTAAAATGCCATTTACACTCATATATTATTCTGTATTTTGAAATGCACTGAAGACCAAAAATGCAGATTTATTTTGTTGTTAGGACTTAAACCTGTAATGAAAACAGAAACATTTTAACCAAATAATTTCAAGGTTTTTCAGTGGTCAGCAGATTCCTTCATAGAGGAAACTTAAGATGGATGCCCAATACTGCTGCATCCATCCATCCATCTATGCATTTTCTACTGCTTATGAATGATCTTAATTGTCATTATACATAGTACAATGAAATTCAGTTTGGCTTTCTCTTACAATAAAAACAATAAATAAATAGAGTGAATAAAAATAGGTAAGTAATTAAATATAAAAGTAAACTTAGCAACAACAGCAGCATTATCCACAATGCCACCTCACAGGGGTAGCAGTGTAAGCAGAACTGTCTAGACCTCCCTATCCCTGGCTATCACCTCCAGTTCTTCCAGGGGGATATGTTCCTGAGCCTGCCAGTTGGGCATTGCCAAAACCACTTCACCTAGGAGGTGCCCAAGAGACATCAGCTCACCTGGCTCTATTCAATGTGGAGACCCTTTCACTAAGTCCAGACACCCTTCTGCCACTTGTAGCCGGGATCTTATTCCTTCTGTTACCACTGTTTCTTACTTTTCTGTGCATCTGAGACATAATACTGACTTTCATGACAAATTCAACAGATTGTCATGCTACTTACAGTATTTTGTAAGCTCTTTATTGCTGCCACTGTTTCAAGATTAAAGCAGATCCACTTATACAGATTTATAGCGTAATAATTTAAGCTGTGCAAGTACTGAAACAGTAAAAATGACCAGTAATGTACTAGAACAATGCATTCTCAGCCAGTGTCCCATCTCACTCATCTCAACTTTAAAGCCACTGATCCGGATCAGCACCACCTTTGCCTATTCTTCACCTCTCCACCAGTTTCATGAAATTTGGCTTGCTGGTTTTTATTTTATTTTGCTGACAGACACAAACCAACAAGAGGCACTGAAAACATGCCATCACCAAATGGAACGATTACATTGCAAGATGATTAATCAGCAACAGTTTTTATACATAAGTGTTTTCCATCCATACATTTTCTTAAACACTCAGTTCAGGGTCACGGGGTTGAGGTCACAGGGCAAAAGGTGTGACACACCCAGGACAGGTTGCCAGTTTATCCCAGAAATAAGTGTTCTATTGAGCAAAACTTACTCGAGACTCTGAACAGCTGGCCAGAAAAAACAAGCAATTTAAAAATGTTACTTTGTCTTGAACTGCATTTTTCACTACTTTCTGTTATTTGTATGGAGAAATATCCATCAGATTACTGCACAATCATGAAGTATTTCCAATGGAAATGTTTTCATTCCATGCCAACAGATGATGGAACAATAACACAGAGAGAAAAAAAGCCTTTTCCAGTCATTTATTTAACGCAAATACATGCATGTTCAGTATTTTCCATCTATGGAACAAGTAGACTTGGCTTCAGCAGCGAGATTTGCTTACATTAGCAGGGAAAAAAAAAAACGTCTTTTAAGAATTTTGCATGATTGGCTTGCTGACGTTTTTGGCTACTCCTCATTGCAAATTCCTTAAGTTGCAAGATGTCAGAGGGGTTTCATGTATGTATTTCTTATTTAAAATAGATTAAAATTTCTCCCTTTTTATTGACTAGCTCATCCCCTAGCCCTCCATCTCTTCTTTGTTTTATTACTGATTTGGTGGGTTTGCTAGCGTGGGGAAGCTTATGGGGATGTTCACTGCTGGTTCAGCTTTAGCTAGTTATCACTTTAGCCTCACTTCATCTTCAAGAACTTGATATGATGCAGAATTCATAGCTGAATCATATACAACAAGCTGCCCAGTCCCAGATTTAGCAAAGACACCCTAAACTCTAACATTTTTACAATAACACTAATCGTATGAGGTTTTTCTGCATCAAAAACGTCTACTCTTAGTGTAGTCAAATTACTCTGTCTTTCACTCATGTGTCCAAAGCATTTTGTTCCATAAGTCCTGGCCTTTGCCAAAATCGAATAGGTAAAATGTTTTGCTCTAATTTTCTTTTTGGAAAGCAAAGGGCTTTTTTCCTGGCATTCCACCCAAGCAGTTCAAATGTGCAATCTCTGATTGTAGGCGCATGCATTGTGACACCAAGAGGTACCTTCACATCCTGGAGTTACATTTCTGGCTTTCTTGGAGACTTCTGGAGCTTTTTGGTCTTAGTCTTTTGAAATCGATGCCACTTGATTTTCCTTTCAGAGGAATGACTTATTAAAAAAGTTTGGAGCTCTTTTTAAATCCCTTGCCAGGCTCATTATCTTACACAAAAGGTTTTTTTTGAAGACCTTGGCCTTGCCAAGATGACGCCACACAGTTTAATAGCAAAGACCCTGGATGTCAGATGGATTCCTTCCATCAAACAACAAGAAGACCCTAGTAATCAAGAACCCCTGATTCTACTTTTCATGGATTTGAACGTGCAATAAAAGTAATGGTATTCCCAAGAGTTCCACTGTTTACACTTTGAAAATTACTACAAAATCTTAATGTGTCATTTGTTTGAGGATATCACTTTTAATAAGGGGAACTGTTTTAAACAGTGTTGAATCTTTGCTTGTCTACATTTGTCCAAGTCAATGTTATTTATATAGCACCAAATCACAACAACAGTCACCTTAAGGTGCTTTATATTTTAAGGTAAAGACCCTACAATAATACAGAGAAACCCCCAACAATCAGTCAACCCCCTATGAGCAAGCCCTTGGCGACAGTGGGAAGGAAAAACTCCCTTTTAACAGGAAGAAACCTTCGGCAGAACCAGGCTCAGGTAGGGGCAGCCAATAAGCCAACAATTTCCATGTAGGCCTGCTTACTTTTTAATGTGACTGTATATGTAGCGGACCTGAAGTCTTGTTGAGAGTGACACCAATGCAAAATGTAATATCATCAAAGTAGCCACAAGAAAAAAAAGAGAGAGAGAAATAAACAGTTTTCCCATTGTTGTCCACATCTAAGGCCACTTGAACACAGAACAAGCCAAATTTCTGATCCTACGCCCATCTGCCATGGCACTTGATCCTCCTTTACAATCATGATTCCCAACCTTGAGGAGACAAAGCCGTTTTCCTCTCTTTCTCTACCTCACAGCTCACTCACTCTCTCTGCCAGACCTTTTTTACTGAGGCCAGCATTTCGTTTGCCTCTTTCCTCAAACACAGACCCAAAAGAAAGAAAGAGAGAGAGAGCGCAGCAGGAATAGGGAGGGAGGGAGGGGGGAGGAGAATATGAGAGAGAGAAAGAGAGAGAGAGAGAGGGAGAGAGAGAGAGAGAGACGGAGGGGGGTGTCGAGTCGGGGTTTTCGGAATTTGGTCTATGTTTGGATTGGAAGCGAAGGCCCCAGTGCTGGGCTCTCAGGAGGATAATGGAAAAGAGGGAGAGAAGAAAGGGAGGTTTATGGATGTGTGTGTACCCTCACAGGTGGTCGGCACATACTGACGGGGGGGCCTTTTGTGTGTCCAAATGTGTGTGCGTGTTTGTGTTCACATGGATTTGCTGAATTGTGTTGGCGTGTTGGCAAAGGTAATGCCATGTGTGCTCAAAGCATGTGTGGGCATTGGTCTGTATATGTGCAGATGTTGGCACAAACGCGCGTGAGATTTAGCTTGTAAGAATCAGAGAAGAGAGACGTAGAAAGGAGGTGAATAAGACATTCCTTAGATGCAGAGGAGGAGGGGGGGATGCAGGGAGCCAGTGGTTAGTTAGTGGTTTGAAACTAAGAGGAGAAAAATGAACGTCTGGTCCAGGGCTAGGCCTGAAAATGTTACCGCAAACCAGCCAACAAGCCAAGTGGGAGAGGAAGAGGAGAGGCGAGGAGAGGAGAGGAGAGGGAAAAAAGCTATGGATATGAAGAAAACTAGTGAGGCCTCTTCTTCCTCCTCTTCCCATATGAGGCCTGCTAACTCCTGCCTGTGCCGCAGGGGAGAAAGAAGGGGAGTGGTGCTTTTATAGCTGGACTGAACCGACTGAACCCATCATGTACAAACAGCAAGGAAAGTATGGAGACAACAGAGAGCTGAGGCCAGCAACCACACAGGGGGCTTCAGATGTTGGTTTCAGGTTGAGGACCACAGGAGAGCTGGAGGTCCAAGGAAGAGAGCGATGGAGGAGTAAGAGGAGAGTCGCTCAACTCCCTTTTCAGTGATACATGAACAATTTTGTTTTTTCTTTCTTTTACCTATTACTTCTTTTATTCATCTTTGTCCTTCTTTTCTTTCTTTGGCTACTTTGCAGTCTCTCTTCCTTATTTTCTTTCTTCTCTCCTCCCTCCTCATCTTCATTCTTTGTTTGTTCCTGCCTCATGTTTGCTCCATTTTCTGGATTTCATTCCTGTTTGCAATTTTTTTTTTTGTTTCCCTCATTTTGGAACCTTTCTTTCTTCTTTGTTTTTATCCATTCATTCTGGCACTGGTTTGCTTCCTTTCCCGAACTTTTTTTTCTTGGCTTACTCCACTTATTAAATCACTCATTCAGTCAGTCTTTTTTTTTTCCAATTGCTTTCTTTCTTCATTCCTTTTGTCTTTTTTCTGACTGCGCTTACTTTTTCTTCCTCACTTCCTTTCTTATTCTTTATTCCTTTTCTTTTCTTCCTTTGCTGTCTTCCTTACACATCTGTTCACATTCTTTTCCCTTCACTTTCCATCGTCTTTGCTTCCCTTGTTTTCTCTGCAATCCCTCCGTTCTTACATCAATTGCCTCCTTTGTTTGTTTCTTTACTTACTCCACATTTGATTTTTGATTTTTCACTTTATTCACTTCTTTCATTTCACCTTTTGCCATCCTTTCATCCCTATAGCCCTGTTATCCCTGACATTTTTGCTTTCTTTCATTTTTGTCCATACATTTTAGTAATTTTGTGTATTTTATTATAATTTCCCTAACTTTCTTTCTACTTTTCTCTGTCTTTCTTCCTCATTTTATCATTCTTTCTTTACTCTTATCTCCCTTTCTATTTGTTTCTTTCTTTCCTCCCTCTTTCCTTTTAACACATTACTTTACATTTATACACAAAATCCTGCAGGTTTTCATATGCATGAGCAGTGTTCCCACCCTGTAGCAGACCGTGTGGGTGGAAGGGGGCTGTAAGACAGATGCACCCAACAACAACAGGAAAGGAGTTTGCTTGGCTCAAAGCCTTTTCTAAAATCTATCCATGTGCGTCTGCCCAACCTTTGGAGAGCACATGATGCAACAAGCCTGCAACATGCACAGAACTGCATCACATGAAAACCACAAATCCACAAAAACTCTTCACCCTGACCACCATGTAACATCAGTAAGGGATTTTAGTGGGGCTGATGCACCCATGGTCACTCCCAAAACTCAGCCTGGATTTGAGACCCTGGAGAATTGAAGTTTAAGTGCAAGTATGAAGTTTGGAAGTTTTTCTGATACAAACTTGTGCAATCCAGTAGGGAGGATGAGGAGTCATGATTGGTGTCAGCGGAGTGGAAGTCTTGTGGGCTTTGTGTCCAACCTGCCACATTTAAGGGTTTGTAGGGTTGGTGTATATGGGAGTATTTGTGTCCCTGTATATGTCAGCCTGATGGTTTTGAATTTAAACATTTTGGTCTCACAGAAGTAAGAGTTGGTAGTTTCTGGACAGAAAAGATTTTACAGTATACAATTGTACACAAATACAATCATGGATCACTGAAAACATGACAATAATGCCACTGTTACAATGCACAAAGCTAAAAATATCTCTCTTGTTAATGCAATTTGTCATTTGGCTTTCTAATAATCTGGTGCAATTGCCTCCGAAGTGAAGATGCTACATTAGGGTAAATAAAGGCCTAAAGTTAAAAGATATAATGCCCTTTGAAGCAAACTCATCTAACCTTTTGTCTACCTAACCATCCACCCAACCTCCTCCATTTGATTTTCCATGCAAGGCATGGAGGCATGCAAGGCATTCAAACTAGGGAAGCACCAATTGTGAAATTGTGGGCTGATACCAGTCGTTTTATTTTGGTTTTGCCATTATTTATTTCTTCCTTTGTTCCAATAAACAAAATTAACTTTCTAATAAAAAATGGTCAGTTTGAGTCTTTTACACAATCTTTGAACATTTAGCACGATCACAACTGATGTGACACGGGAGATCAACACTGGCCACTGACAAATGCCATTTAATTTTCAGATATGCCAATCAAAAGTCAACATGGACAATACCGATATTTGACATGTTAGTACAACCCTATACTTCAAACTTCATGCCCCACCTTAAAAGAACTTTACCCCACCTTTTCATTTCAGCATGCTCATATCACACTTGCCCAGCAAACACAGCTGAAACAGTGAAAACTGGTTACAGGATGATGGCAAAAACTGCACCACGACCATATGTTGATATGTTGTTTCCATGCACTACGCTAGTCCAGTCGATTGTCTATTACAACACAAAAAGATTGCAGTGAAGAAATCAAGTATATGTGTCTTTGCTGTTTTGGGTCTTTTTTTTGCATTTGATTGTTTAAGAAATAGGTGTGATCTGACAGCCACACAATGTCCACCAAACCAACACAGACTTGTATTACCAGAGCCTGTTTAACAAGTTTAAGCTATTTACATTTATCATTCATCATTTGTTGCATAGCGAATGTAACTTACAACCATAGCCTTTGTGTGGCTCGATGGCAGCATTATAACTCTGCGGTGCGATCAGACCAGTGCATGGATCAGTTAGCTCAGTAGGACGAGAAATGGCTCCAGAAAGAGAGGTCAGGAGTTTAAACTGCCCTTGCATTGTATATATTTTCTTGATGTTTTCTCTTGATCCAGACTGTTTTGTTTGCTTTATTATGCTTTAATTAATAAAATGACAATATAAAAGACACTCTTGCTAGGTAGTCCAACAATGACATCCAGCTAACTTTTTAGGTTATTTCTGAAACTATTTTTCAACCAGACATCAAGGAAAAGGACAGCTGATGGTTTTTCACCAGTGGTAGTTCTTTTAAAGCTTGTTGAACCCTTACAAATGTCATGTAACTCACCAATTTGTTACTATTTGTTACCATTTCTTTTGCATTCTCCAATGCAAACAAGGGAATAATGCTGTTATTTTCCTAGCTAGGACTACTGTCATTAAGATAAGTGTTTCATTTGTTTAAAATCTACACTAAAACAGTATTTTATCCACAAGTCCACAAAGTTTTCATTTCTTTCACTTTTTTTTTTCTCCAAGCAAAATCAGAGGTCCCAAGCTAAATCCCTGAGGAGCTCCTGAGATCAGCAAGAGCAATGCGATAGTATATGGCTGTAAAGATTATTTTCATTATCATTAAATTCATCATTTAAATCTTCTGAATCTTTTTCTCCGTAAAATTCAAGGTGGCATCTTCAAATGTCTTATGTCAAAAATAGGTTGGAAAACACCAATATATTCAGATATACAAGAAAAAGAAAAACACTGGAGCTAAAAATGTTTAGTATTCTTGTTGAATAAATGCAATAAAAACCCTAAAGACTATCAATAATAACAGATGTCAACTTGTAGTGATAGGACTTTGTTTCAAATTACATGAGTTATCACATAGCTGGTATATTTATATATAAGTATATAAAATATATTATATAGGTAGTTAGGTAGTTAAATTCTGTAAGTGCTGCAACACAGATGAGCAGCACTGGCATATATTAAACCAATATTAGGGAATGAAGATGCCAGGTCAGCGGCTGAGATTTACCTTATAACAGTCTGTAGAATGAGACAGATCTGCTCCCTGTAGTTTCCCTGAAAATGCTTCTTCAATGGTCGCACTGTGAGCTCAAAATTCACCAAAATCAAGCGAGTTTGTCCGACGTGTCCTGTATCATCTTCATCTGAGTTTCCAGTTTTCACTGGCTGCTTTCAAGATAAAAGAAATCTGTATTTTGAAAAGCAAATCCTCCCCTAAGGGGATCGTTCGGGAGGTAAAATGTCTATTGCGAGAGGTCAGTTTTCACATTTGCAATGGAAAACCTTGTCCTGGGAATATTTTGTTCAAAATGACTATTATGTAAAATAAAAAAGGAATAGTGAAGGGACAGAAAACTATGTGTCATTCAAATGTAAGAATGCAGGATACTCTGCGCCGTGACTGTCAAATCTGGCGTAAAAAGAGGCTCTCCAGGAGGCGCATCGCTCAGTTGCGACGCTGGTCAACTGAGCTGCCAGCGGCGCGGAGAGGAGGGAAGAAGCTGTCTGGGTGGGTGGATGGGAGGGACGGGGTGGGGGGTGGAGCGACACTGAGACGGAGTGAGCGAGAATACTGACGCACACAATCACACAGTCTGGCATTAGAGCGAGCCCTCCTCCTCCAGCTGTTGAATATCTAGAAAAACATTTTCATTGCAGCACTTGTTCATTTTTATTTTGCCGTAATTTGTTGCTACATGTCATCCGTCCATCCATTTTCTTCACTGCTTGTACTATGCTGCTTTCAAAGTAGGGTATAACAGTGTGTGCTTTTCAATAATTTTGCAGTAATTCAGAATGAATGCAAAAGTCAAAAGGGTAACTATGCTACAAACAGATTAGATTTAGATTAGATTTTGATTTTAAATTTCAAAATTTCTTTATCACTCAGAACAGATGGTTGTGTTAGCCTCATATATTTGTCATTGTAAATGAAAGATGGCCATTAATTTCTGGTCCTGTTTTAAAGTCGCAAGTTTTTATTCTTCCTTTCTTTCTTTCTTTGAGCTAGAAGTGACCATATTTAGACTAGAGGGTTGAGAACCACAGCTGCCCCCTAAGGGCACAAGCACTCATTCACTATGTGGACAAAAGTATTGGACCACACCTCTTAATCTTTGAGTTCAGGTGTTTTCAGTCCCACTGTCACAGGTGTATAAAATCAAGCACCTAGTCATGCAGACTGCCTTTACAAGCATTTGTGAAAGAATGGGTCGTTCTAAAGCTCTTGATAAATTCGAGCATGGTACTGTAATAGGATGCCACTGTTGCAACAAGTCAGTTTGTGAAATTTCTTCCCTCCAAGATATTCCACCGTCAGCTGCAAGCGGTATTATTGCAAAGTGGAAGTGTTTAGGAACCACAGCAACTCGGCTATGAAGTGGCAGACCACAAATAGTTACAGAGTGGGGTCGCCGAGTGCTGAGGTAAGTGCATAAAAGTCTCTCACACTCTGCTAATGCAATAACTGCAGAGTTCAGACCTCCTCTGGCATTAACATCAGCACAAAAACTGTGCACCAGGAGCTTCGTGGCATGGCTTTCCATGGCCGAGCAGCTCCTGTAGGTGTAATGCACAGGGGCTCAGTACTTTTGTCCATATAGCGTCTGCTAATTAGTGTTTAGAAACAAACTAGTAAAATGGTAGAATGTCAATCACAAAAATGAAAGCAAAATTTTCTTGGACATAGCAGGCCATATAATTTTTCATATAATTCTATTACAAATGCACCAAAAGGCACAAACAACAAAAACACTGTGAAGAGATCCACAGCATAAAGCAATCATCTACAGCAGCCTGCGTTGGCACACCTGTAAATCAAATTCATGCCCCTAATTCTAAGCCTCATCAAAATTTCTGCCAAGATATGTAAACTTATGAGCACAACTGCATATCACCTCAAAATTCTACACACAATACCCCATAATGACAAAGTGAAAAAAGTTTGTTTGAAATTCTTGTAGATTTATTAAAACTAAAACTAAAGAACAAAAATATAACAAAATATAACAGCCTCAAGTCTTTTTGAGTATGATGCTACAAGCTTGGCACACCTATTTTTGGGCAATTTCTCCTATTTGTCTTTGCAGAACCTCTCAAGCTCCATCAGGTTGGATGGGGAGCGTAAGTGCACAGCCATTTTCAGATCTCTCCAGAGATGTTTGATCTGGTTCAAGTCTGGACTCTGGCTGAGCCACTCAAGGACATTCACAGAGTGGTCCCGAAGCCACTCCTTTGTTATCTTGGCTGTGTGCTTAGGGTCATTGTCCTGTTGGAAGATGAACCTTTACCCCAGTCTGAGGTCCAGAGCGCTCTGGAGCAGGTTATCATGAAGGATCTCTCTGTACATTGCTGCATTCATCTGCATTCACCCAAGCGTTCCTGGAGGT
The DNA here is from genome assembly GCA_015108495.1 of Heterochromis multidens. NCBI lineage: Eukaryota > Metazoa > Chordata > Actinopteri > Cichliformes > Cichlidae > Heterochromis > Heterochromis multidens. The sequence continues at coordinate 1,692 of VUQS01057897.1, read as the reverse complement.
GTTTAAGGCCACAGCGGAGGCCTGCCGCTGGCCTGTGGCAGAGTGGTCGCTGCGGCTGATGCCGCTGCTGACGGGGGAGGCCCAGGCGGCAGCCCTGAGCTTACCGCCCGTGGCTCGGGGAAACTTCCAGGATGTGTGCATGGCCATCCTGGACCAGCTGGGCCTCTCCCCGGAGGATCATTGCCAGCGGTTCCGGAGGAGCAGGATGGAGACAGGGTACTGACCATTCAAGTTTGCCCGCCGGCTCTAGGACGCAGCACGGAGGTGGCTGCAGCCCAGTCCATCAAAGGAAGCGGCGCAGGTGGTGGACTGTGTGGTCCTCAAACAGTTCCTGGAGGGACTGCCTGGGGAAACGGCACATTGGGTGTGCTGCCAGAGAATAGAATCAAGGCTGCGGTTTGCTCCTGCCTGATGAATCCCCTAATTCTGGGAACAGATTGGCGTGGGTTTAAAAACCTGTTGGGTCAGTGTGTGGGGATGTGTTCACGACCTATAGGGACCTGTGGTGTTTGCGCTACGCTCAATGGTGACGCGAGGTCGTTAAATGATGACTCTGGGGAGAAGGAGGAGCTCCAGTGATTCACTTCATGGGAAATTTCCCACTATAGCAGTCTCGTGACGATACTCTATGCTCAGCCTTTGACCAAGTGATAGAAATTGATGGTCAAGTGGTGCACCCTGATGTAGTTTTGACATTTCCACATTTTGCATTGATTAGGGACAGATTATAGCGAGTGAATCGTGACACTTGCACAGAAGTAGAACACACCCAGTTGTTTGTGCCAAAAAGCCGCCAGGAAATGGTCTTCCAGGAGGCTCATTATAACCCCATGGCGGGGTATATGGGATATGACAAAACTCTGGAGCAAATTATGGCCCGATTTTATTGGCCTGGCATCCTGACTGACCAGGGCACGTCGTTCATGTCTCGCACACTAAAGAACTGTATGGATTATTGGGCATTAAGTCTGTTCAGACCAGCATCTACCACCCTCAGACTGACGGGTTGGTGGAGCAGTTGAATAAGACTTTAAATTCCATGATTTGTAAGTTCATTCACGAGGATGAACGCAATTGGGATCGCTGGCTAGACCCTCTGTTGTTTGCAGTGCTGGAGGTGCCCCAGGCCTCCACAGGATTTTCTCCCTTTGAGTTACTGTTTGGCAGGAAGCCATGGGGGGTGTTGCACCTTATTAAAGAAAACTGGGAGGAAGGTCGAAGCCCGGCTAAAAGTGAAATTCAATACGTTCTGGACCTGAAAGCAAAACTACACATATTGGGGAGGTTATCACGGGAGAATTTGCTCCAGGCCCAGGAACGTCAGCAGTGCCTGTAAAAGAGAGGGGCCGGTTGCCTGTTGCCTCTGGTTCTCTGGGACCCTCGGCCTTTGTCCATGGGCGCTCTGCGGCCTCCCTCCTTCTCCTGCTGGGGTGGGCGCGTGACTGTCATCGGAATGTGTGGCCTCGGGTCTTCGGTACTCTTGGGGGCTGCGGTTGGCCCGGATCTCCTGGATCCTTTTCTGTCTGTCTCTGGCTTCTGGGGGGCGTTATTGCGGCTTCTCACCTTCAATATCAAGTACATTTCATGACAAAGATGCACACACACGCACACACTCTCTCACACACACACACACACACACATACACATGCACACACAGGACAGGATTGTAGATTTGTGTATCTTTGTATTTTG
>VUQS01057893.1:4248-19534 GCA_015108495.1 Heterochromis multidens | reverse complement strand
TTGGTTTGTTTCCTTAATGTTCTTAGTTCTTAGTTCTGGTCTCCTGTTTAGTCAGTTTTTGGTTTGTGTTAGTATTTTCCTTGAGTTCCCTTATGTTCTGTTCCAGTCTGTCTCCCCAGTCTGCCTTGCTCTCTGTGTGTCTCTAGTCTCCATGTTAAGTTCACATGTCTTAGTCAGTGTCTCAGTGTGTCACTTCCTGTTTTACTTTGATAGTCCCTTGTCTCCCGTGTATCATGTTCAGTTTTGCTTCCTCTCCCTCGTTACTCCTGATTTGTCCCTGTTGTGTCCCCAGCTGTCTCCACTTGTGTGATTATCCTCTTGTGTGTATTTTAGCCCTCAATTTTCCTCAGTTCCTTGTCGTTTCGTTAGATGTCCATGTCTAAGCTGTGTGATTCCTTGTGTCCTGTTAACCTTGTTGTTTGCTCATCTGCGTGCTCTGCCCCGTCAGAGTTTTGGTTGTATTCTGAGTTAATATTCCTAGCAATAAAACTATCGCTAACATCACGTCTGTCTCTGGAGTCTGCATGTTGGGTCCTCACTCTGTCTGCCACACAGCCCTCCTATGACACTCACCTCACTCTGGGCATTCTGGACATTGGCAGCTGCTTGAGCTACTTGATCTTCTAGCTCAACCAGTAATGCTGTTGACCCTTTGAAGCTTGCCTTTGATCCCTCCTCTAAGGGGTGACCCTTCCTCTCCAGGCTCTCTGAGGAATCATTAATCTGCAAGAGAAGTCCAACAGGACAGCAAAAATGTTCATTTTCAAGTTAAACACCAATGAAGGTTGAAATAAAGCAATTATGTGAGTAATAAAGAAGTGTAAGTAGGTGCCAATCAAGTGGCAGCAATGGGGGCTGAAAAATGCTGCCAAAGCAGATGTACCAAAAACTGCAGTTCCTCTTATGGCCACTCAAGATTGCCTCCAAAAGCAAGTCAAAAGAAGAACCGCCCTTTAGATTCTGAATAATGTGTTTAGGATGCATTTTTAACTGCATGCTCTCACTAATATTACAACACAAACAGGCTTAAACTTGAAGTCTGATGATTGGTATTAATGTCACTGGATGCAGGCCACTGCACGGTCAACATTCGACTCATTCTTTTTGCAGTGTTAGCTTATTACCTCCGCCAAGGAGGGTATGCTTTTGGTAGCATTTGTGTGTCATTCTGTCTGTAAACACGATAGCTCGAAAAGTTTTGAATGAATTCTGATAAAACTTTGTAGGGGTGCAGAGTGGGGTCATGTTAACAAGCTATTAAAATTTGGCTTACATCCACCAAGGTCTTCAAGGTCAACTTAATGATTTATTGGTGGAAAATTGACAAAAAGCCTTATAACTGAGAAACTATGATTCTTACAAGTGTGGTGTGTATTGTCGACATAAAGACATATAAATTGACCTCTGACCTCTTCAAGTTCAAATAAGGCCAAATTTTCATAAAATGTCATTTATCTTTAAAACTATGTTTAAAATTCTGCTGCCTTTGTTTGTATTGGCAACATGTAGGAAATGATGCTGGTATTTGGGTATTCTAAATATCACATTATAGTTTGCATCCCAATATCATGCCACATTTGACCTCTGACCTCACTTTTACATTTCACATCTGCCTTTCTTTTAAGTTGATCTCAAAGAGTGTTTTATCTTTAAAGAAGGGAAAGAGAAAGAGCTGCCTAGTTAGTTAGAAATATACTGTAGTATAATATTATATAATAAGATCAAATTATTCATGTCCAGTTATTTACAAACCAGTACCTATTATCCATTACCTACTCCTACATAATGTCTGTGTAATCAAAGTAAACATCTGTCATGATACTGTTATCTGATTTTCTTAGATGACATCACAATTAGACATTATCAGTATAGTTCAAGGCACTCAGGTGCTTGTGCAGATAGCCAGTCAGTATGAAACTACTGCCTATAACCTGCATGGTCTGTCACATTATCAGTAGTGTTTAAAGGACTCAAGTGTTGAGGCAGCGAGCCAGTAGGCTGCCTAGCTATTGATCTAACCTGGTGTCAACAGTCAGACATTATCAGTAGTGTTTATTTCATTCAGGTGCTGATAACAAGTGACTCAGTGTATATACGGGGTGAGTTCAGGTTCACTGTTACATGCTAACTAACCATGGAATGCAGTTAACCTTTATTACAAAATGCCATTCTTGATGTCACACTGTAGTTAAAAGCAGCCATGTCTCATTTTTACTGCAATGCAAACTTCTGAAAGTACATTTAAAAAGATCAAAGAAAATGAAATGAATATATGGAAAATACAATACTATTCCCTAAAAGTAATTACTGCCCAGAGAGTGAGCTGCCTCGGAGGAGGTTTGTGCTCTCGGGGTGCTTCTTGTTTTGGTGTGTTAACAGGCAGATAAGTAGCTTAGAAATAAGAACAAAATGAAAAACCTTTCATGTTTTAGGCTTTAGAAAACAGAAAGAAAGCTATCCTGGGACACTGATGTTGAGAGTCTGTAAATGCTTCTAGTGTTATGATGGAGCAATTAGTGACATCAGCTCATATCTACAGCCAGTTCTGATAGCTCAATCAGCTGTTCATGAACATGGAATACATGTCTCAACAATATGATGACTGGCAAACATCTGATGCTGAGGCCTTTTACTGCTAAAGCTTGACAATGGGGAGAAGCAGAATGAACTGCAAATTGTTGGAAAACCATCCATTTCCACTTATCTAATTCAGGTTTCCTTGCACTTAACTACAGCACTTAACCTAACATGCATATTTTTGGACTGTGGGAGGAAGCTGGAGTGCCTGAGAGAAGCCACGGAGGCATGGGGAGAAACTTCACACACAAAGGCCTAGATGGCCGGTGGACTCAAACCCAGGACCTTCTTGCTGTGAGGTGACGGTGCAAACCACGGCACCAGCGTGCTACACAAAGACTACTTCGTTTTATTCTCCAAATCTAGCCTTTTGATTGGGTACTGTAGCAACTTGGTTTGGCTTCCATGGAGAGAGCTAAAAATAGCAGCCTGAAAATGGTACAGAGGTGTAAAAAAAAGGTTCCTGATGGGGGATTGTCCAAATTTAAATCAGATAAGGTTTTTGATTTTTATGGACCTGTTCTCACAACTCTTTGATCACACTGCATATAATGAGCCTTTAAAAGGCCCTTATAATCTGCTTATTCTTAATACAAACATAAATATAGGCAAGAAAAATTTACCTCAGCAACCTTCTAACTGAATACTTAATGGTAGCCGGCCATTCATCCCAAAAATCTTGATAATAAGCAGAACTGAAAACAAAGCCTGTCAGGCAAGAAGGGAACAGGTGACCTTCAGCCCCTTCAGTCACCCAGGAAACAAGAAATTCAGGCTGTGAAAGAAGACACCAGCTCAACAAGTTTGGTCCCCAGTCAGTCTTCCTGTTATTAAAGCCAGCGTTACCTGATACTTTAAATATGTTAAATTAACCGAGCTAATGCTGACTGAACAAGCTTGTAGTGAAGTGATGTAAAAACATCATGAGTCATCAGAGCGCTGTGGCTTAAATGGAAAGAACTGCCAGTGAAAACAGTTGAGGAAACTTAGCACGGCAGCTAAGCAGAAGTTATTTGTTTAATCCATTCTCTGTTTCAGAAAATCTGGGAGAGATGGTTGCAGAGGAAAAATAAACCCAAGGCCTGAGTGACTTGATTTATGATTGCAGTGTGTGCTTGAACCGATTTCCAGCAGAGGTCGGATGGAATTTCATGAGCCATGCTGTTTTTAGTAAGTACAGCAAGCCAGATGTTCACTACGTATGTCTCTTTCTGTCGGCAAACAAACTGGTAATGAATGCTTGTGTGTGCATAAAGAATTTGATTTCTCATAAAACTCCCACAGAAATTTCTACCTTCAGAGAGTCAGTCTGCTGAGGCCGCTCCTCCTCAAGTCTGGAGACCACGATGCTGGCTCTGGATGTGGGTCTGGTAGGTAGTTTGGAAGGTTTAGGATCCGCCTGTGGGCTCTTCCATGCTAGAATTTCTTGGGGGGAGTGTGGCCTCTTGGGCTCGTCCTCATCATCAGAGGTCAGGCTGTGGTCACTGATGTTGTCAGTCATCTCGTGCAGCCTCTGCCTGAGCTGCTGCTCTTCCAGGTCCACTTCCTGCCACTGAGGAAGAGGAGAGGTGCTGCTCGGAGTCGGAGGAGCCTGGTTGGGAACAAAGCAGAGACAATGTGACTGAGACAAATGTACATAGCGTATAGTGAACTTTGGATCCTAAATAACCTTAACATCAGCCTAATGGGAATCATTAGAGAGATTTAAAATGTACCGCTTGAATGAAAGCAGGATATATGATGCACCAATGCCCTGTCACTGATTGTGTTTTCCTGTTTTCATTTGGGTGCTCAAATTTTCTTTCCCAGGCCAAAGACAAACAGTTGCAATGTACTTTGGTGGCTGTGGATACAGACCATATAATTACAACCTAACATACTGGTTGGATTTGGGGGGAAATTTTGTTGCATTTCATTCCCCTGACTTCCCATCAGCCCTGTTCTATCTATTATCCATTAAAGTTGCAAATAATACTTTGACAAATGCTCCACATTGCTCCATCACTGCACAGCAGCCCTGTCAAACTTTAAGTTTTCCCACAGGTCAGCCTTATTTATTTATTTATTTTTCAGTGTAATAGTCTTTCCATAGTACAAACACAAGATCAGTGCTTTCCTCTGATCTGATTGCTTCCTAATGTATAATAGCACACTAGTATTGTTTTGCTCATGAAAAAGCGAAACATTAACCCTTTTCAGACGTGGCTTATGGCTTCATCACAACATTCAGACATAGTTTTACAACATTTTTCCTCACAGCTTCATTCAGACGTACCCACAACAATGACGGGGAGCGCCACAGTACACTTGGAATTTTTTCCACATGTGCAAAAACCTTGTTGCATGTGTGGCAACGAGCACTGTCAGCATTCAGCGCTTGTAAAGTGTAACCAAACTTTTGAACTTATGCTTTTCTCCAGCGCTGTGACTGAGAGCAGGATCTCTGTGGGTGTATCTGTGCTGCAGTGAGTGATAGTCGGCTTAGCCCCTCACAGAGACAGATCTGTCTCAATCTTATTGCAAATTGGAAATTTTATTGATAAGATAAAATGTTGATAAAAACTGATATTATTGCTGTTCAGGACATTATGCATAACAATCATGTTTTTAGTGAAGAGAGCAGCTTGCATGAAAGACCAGCGTAATCCTAGTCTTCTGTGTGATTGTATGCAGTTCAGACTTGTGCAGTGTACAAGGTGATATGCAAGTCTTACTGGGTCTAATCTAAAAAAAAAAATGGCATTGTGACCTTTACAGAAAAGCACCCAGGGTCACTCAGCAAGACATGAAGCCGAGACTTTGCCATGCCATCAGATTAAGGAAAGGAGTGCATGTTGGAAAGAGGAAATACCAGTTTTTAAACACTAATATTAAAACATAAATCTGACATCTGCATTCTTTATTCATTTTTATCAGTGGGAATTACTGGGAATTCATTCTCATGTATAATACTGTATGTGAAACATTATGGCTAACACGTTTAAATGTATATAATTCACGAGCAAAATTTACTGGTGTGGATGTTTCCCTTTAACCGTGACATTTAGCCTTATTTTTGTTGTAGGGGTTTTTGTACCTTTTTAGCACGAAGCAAGAGTAGAAAATGACACGAGAAGATGTAACGAGGCTCTCCAGCTGGACTTAAACCAGGGTCTAAAGTCTTAACCTCTAACTTAGTATGTATAAGATGCTTTAATAGTGTTCTCATTTTAATTTCTCACGTGTCATTCAACAATTTTCACGTGGAAAATGTGCATCTATTATAGCTGTAGTTCTTATATATGTGAAGTGTTAGAATAAAATTGGCAGACGCAACAGAAAGTGGGCAGAGCTTAGTGAACTGACCCCCCCCCCGATATAGATAAGCTAGTGATCCTAAACAAGAACTGGAGCATGGATGTATGAAAGCATGAGAACTGTTCCTATACTGATCACGTGGACGTTAACACAGACATATCGCGTGCAGACAGAACTGTCAGAACATATGCTATATGCAAATTGATTTAAGCTGTGCTTTGCCACAAGAGAGAGAGGAAAAGCATGAGTCCATCAACTGTTGCTCTCATTTGAAGTTGAATAGCCACTAATTAGCGACTGAGCCTGAGTTCTGCATTTGTTTACGGTTTGCTGTTTTTGTGGCTTGGCTCAGTCACTGATGGTACTGGTGTGGGTTTAAGAGCTCACGGCCCAATTGAAGACAGACACCGAACCCACATGAGATCACACAGTTGATTAGAGGATGATGAGATATGAGTAACTATGTGCCCTCTTCTTGATCACAACGCAAGAACAATGAGCTGCACAAAAATTCTCATTATTTGAAAGGAAAAAACTTCATAAAATCATGACAAGCGATCACCTGTTTCACAAGTTTCACCTATTGACCACAATGCAGGTACATCAGGGCTGCTTGTCTTTAAAGCGGCACTGACTTTTTGGCCACTTGAGGGCAGTATAACAAGTCTAAATACACCCTTACATACTGTGACCTAGTAAAAGTCAAATGTGTGCACACATTTGCTGCATTTGGAAATTACTTTGAAATTTCTTTGAAATTGCTGAGTAATGAGGTACCGAGCTGAAAATTAAAAAGTCTACTTTTTTTCCCAATGTGTTGCATCACCTCTTCTTCTAGCAATGTCTTCTAGAAGTTCTCTAACACTTTGCTAGAAGAAGAGGTGATGCAACACATTGGGAAAAAAATCCCCTGTCCTACCTTTTTTGAAACATGGTGCAAACTGTGGTGTGATATCTAATAGATTTACCTGGTCATATGTTGAGGTGACGTTCTGCTCTAAGCGGTTCAGTAGAGTCTCAATGGCTGACATCCGTCTGTTCAGGTCAGTGATCTAAGAAAAAAAGGGAGAAACAGAGGAAAGTACATATAAAGCAGCATTAATGACAAAAAACTAAACAAAACCCAACAAAACAAACAACAACAACAAAACCTGAGGAAAATTACCAAAAATGATACTGCAGACATCTCTCAACTATTAAAGTAAATGCATGTCATGTATCACTTTCACTCATACTGAACCAATCAAGACACACTGGCACTGAAATATGCAGATGGTTATGCTAAAACCTCACATTCTCTCATCAGAGTGTGAGCTCTCAACCAGATCAACCTGTCCCCAGATCTGATTTCACAATATTTGAGGGGTTCATGTCTTAAATAATTTGGGTGAAACAGACCAGAAAATACATTTGAACTAAAAGTACTTAACTAAATTCACATTCCTCTGCACAAAATGCTCTTCATGTACAAAATGAAAGACTAAATGTTCCCTTAGATAATTGGTCATAATAGAATAATGTTTTCCCTCTATGGGATCGCTCAGTGGTACATGACGAATCATATTTAGATCAGGAAGTCAAGCAGACAGTCATCTGATGCACCTTTGATGTCTTGCCACAACCAAAATTCCTCTCATAGTACAACCAAATCCAGCCTCCTAAAACCCTCAAACTCTTGATACTAATATTAAACTTAGGCACACATCAGATGGTCTGGCGTGACTGATGCTAAGGAGAGAGTAAATGTAATCTTAAAAGATCTGAAAACCTAGATTTTTTTTGTTTAGTTTTCCATGCTTTACATAGATTTCATCAGTGCAGACCACTCTGTCACCACAGACTGTAAGTAAAAGATGTAAGTAGCCACTATACCTGTTGCCTTTTGCCATCTTGTTCTTATTAAACCTTATGTGATGGATCTGAATGAGAAACTGAAGAAAATCTGTGACTTATCAGTCACATGGTAAAGCATATCCAGTGGGAACCATAATTTACAAAATGGACATTTCATTATATTATATTTAAAAAAAAAAAATATGATTGAGACTATAAAGTCATGAGGAAAATTTTTACAGATCAAGGGTGTCAAAAGGAGGAGTTGCCCCCTGCTGTCTGTTAGAAAAAATGCAGGTTTAAGGCAGCTCTGTATTGGTTTCCCTTTTAGGCATTTTTTATAGAGTCTAAGTCTGTGACATAGTAGTGGGCGCAGTTCTATTTACTGTCTTTATTAGATTGATAAATGTACTCAAACATGTAAGGCCTAGGTGACTGTCATTTAGAAGCTACCAGGAAGCCTGCAGACCTTAAAAGTGGGAAGTCCAATCGTAACTATGCTAGTGTTTGCAGTCATGTGCAAATATTTGAATGCAATGCTCAGACACACCCATACAGCGATAATGGATAAGATTACCTTTGTCAATGATTTGAACTCTCAGTTACATTAACTGTTTTGTTTTCGTTGAGCAGGTGTGTATTTACTCTAGCTTTTATCTTTATCTCTGTCTTTTTGTTTCTAGCAGGATGTTGGGAGTTTGGTAACAGGATACCACCTGTGGCACTCCCATCCTTGGATTCTTGTTTAGAAGCTATTAAACCCTGTGAAACTAATTATGCAATGACTACTGTACATCTCGTCTAGGTTGACTATAACTGGTTGCCTATTGTGTATTTGGCCACTCTGATGTAGAAGCAGTGATATCAAAACGTTAGCAAACGTTTTCCTGTCTTGAAACTGGGCAGCTATCATCATGATGCCTCCGTTCACTTATTTTGTAGTTGTTTTAAAGAGTTATGTAACTTTAATTTTAAAGTTTACTGGCACATAACTGCATTTATAGACTTATATTCAAGACTTTGTGTTTAGAACCCATAATATATATTACACATTTTTGACTGTTGCTTGCTTATTTGTGAAACTTGTGACGTGATCTGAGATCAAGTTTTCAGGGGCTGCAAAATAAAAAAGATTTTACTGTAAAACTGTTTGGTTGGATTGGTTGACGTGGTGTTGCTATCCATAATCTCGTACAGCTGGACTGGAATCTGGTGACTGTGGAGGTCACAGAGTATGATTCATATGATTTTCATCAGTGAGCAGTTGTGCTTTGTTTGGAAGCGTCCACATTTGTTATGTTTCTCTACTCTTTCATTCAGTCAATTCCTTTAATTTTTCCTTCTTCTGTGTATTAAACATACTGTAATTTTGCACAAAGTTTTTACCTCAAATGTGCTCTGGGCTTATAAAGTCTGTGCTTGTTGACTTATCTTGATGTTCCACAAACACAATCAAATTGCTAACGTCACTTGGGTCTATTGTTGGCCTCCAAATCAACATCAAACCAACAGACAGCAGCACCTGTACGCAAGTGAGTGACTGTTGTTGGATGTCTGACAGAAACATGTCTGGGCTGTATGTTTCCCCCTGTATCCTGTTTGCATGTCTCTTCAGTGTGCTGCCCAGCTGTGAGACAAATTTGCCATGACACAACATGTCAAAGGTATAAATCAGCTGAAGGAGTCGGGTGGGGTGGATAATTCCTTGTGTTGTCATGGCTACTCTCCACCACAGAGTTTAATCACTTCCTTTGTTTTCATATTTCTTATCTTTAAAAATAGCAAAGAATCTATTTAAGGCCTGAGTTATACCTCCATATAAGTTCCAGAGTCTGAATCAACTCAAAGACAAATGAACCCAAAACTGGCAGATTCACAACGATAAATCCAGACTTATTGATTAGTGACAGCGGTCAGCAAAGCAGCCTCCTCAAAGTTATCCAAACTAATTGTAAACAAAGTCTGTTTTCTATCTGCTTCTCATGAACAGAACGGTTACAGTTACTGCTGCGATCCTTTCCAGGGACTGTGTTTAATGCTGATGCATAAATAGACACTGATGTAATGTATGTAACCTCGCTCTGATCTAGCAGCTGTCTCCACGGCATCACTCAGCGTGTCACACCAATGAACTTGCGTTAGACTTCCACAATGCACTACTTGAAAGGACTGAAATATCAGACTGTTATTTATGTTCTTTCTGAACTGTGCAGCTAAAGTGACACTGCAATTAATTTTTGTACCATATCAGATCACATACTGGGTTTGGTATCAAATTTGAAACTATTCCTCTTCCATACAACCCATTCAGAACAAGATGAAGTTTATCATGTCAACAGTACAGTCTGTTGTGCCATTTAACCAATGCAGGTCTTAAAATGAGGTAAATATAAACTCAGATGAACTTCAAAACATGACGTGTTACACTGTGTCATTATTTATTTAACAAAAACTAAGGCAACATCCAGAAGCACTGTGTGAAAAACCAAGTACAGTAGCCAGGTGCTGCTAATCAGATGCACTTAATTAAATGATCATTAATAAGTGTGAGCACCTCTATAAAAGTGGAGGTTCTGGTCTGGAGCATTCAATTATATGTGTTAACACAAAGAAGCAACTGTTGCTGCCCATCAGTCTGGGAAGGGTTATAAGGTCATTTCCAAACAATTTGAGGTCCATCATTCTACAGTGAGAAAGATTATTCACAAGTGGAAAATATTCGATCTTCCCAGCAGTGGATGTCCCAGCAAATTTATCCCAAGGTCAGACCGCACAATGGTCAGAGAAACTGTAAAAAACCCAAGAGCTCCACCTCAGACTCTACAGGCCTCAGTTAGTATGTTAAATGTTCATGACAGCACAATTAGAAAAAAACTGGAGGGATTGCCAAGAGAAAGCCTCTTCTCTCCAAAAAGAACATGGCAGAACAGCTTAGGTTTGCAAAAATGCATCTGAACAAACCACAAGATTTCTGGAACAATGTCCTTTAGACAGACGAGACCAAAGTGGAGATATTTGTCCATAATGCACAGCAGCATGTCAGGAGAAAATCCAACACAGCACAAACACGTCATACCAACTGTCAGCACGGTGGTGGAGGGGTGATGATTTGGGCTTGTTTTGCAGCCACAGGACCTGGGCACCTTGCAGTCATTGAGTGATGTGAGACCATCTCTCTGGTAGCTAAAGCTTGGCCCAAATGAAGTCATGCAACACGACAATGAATCCCAACATTAATCTGACTGCAATTCAAGTAATAATCATGAGTGTAATTGATAAGAACAGCTTTCTGAAAGTTATTCAGAGCTCCTCTAATCAATCCAATGTAGCACATTTCATTGATCACAGATTTGAACCATGTGATTTTATGGTGTTAGCTGAATTTTTCTGCTTTCCTTACAATGAATCACCAAGTTCATCCTTTTCCAATTTCTCCTACCAACAAAGGAAGTGAACACACTCCAAAAATAAAGATTGTTTTCTGCCAAGAAAAAAAAATTGTGAGCATTAAGCTTTTATGAACCATCATTAAAACCACATGGGTTGTTAATAAAGTGGAATTTCACAGCTTTAATGTTTGTGTGTGTTAATAGGCGTGGAATGCGGGCAAAATATATAACAAAAGCCAGCAACTTTTCTCCACCCACAGAACATCAGACGTTGCTTTACAGCATGAAGGATGAATTTATGAGTTTCTTAAATGAGTATAATGTTATGACCATTTCGTGTGATGTTAATATGAGGCGTACTAAAGACCTGTGGTGGAGGGTTCACTGAGTTCAGGCTGTCCTGAGATGTTTGGCAGCAGAGGCCTGAATGAGAGTGGTAGAGCGGGTACGGCTGGCAGTGGTCATCCTCTTCTTCTTCTTCTGAGTCCTCGGGGCCAGGCAGGTAGATGCTGCTGCTGCTGCATCGGGGTCCTCCAACACTGCCGCTACCACATGAGGAGTAGCTGAGCCGGGAGATGGAGCGGGATGGGACCGTCCGGTTCTCTGAGTACACCAGGTCATCTACACAGAGCATCCTCATTGTCACTCGTCTCATTATAAATTCCATAACAAACAGCAGCAAAGTAATATCAATGCTAAGTTTCATAACCATGAATTAATGGCTATTTGCTCACAGGGAGGCATATACTCAACAGCCTACCAAACAAGTACATAAACCAAGTTAGTTTAACTGAAATTAGCTCAAGTTTCAGTAGAATATTTACTGAAAAAATGTATTAAAAATAAAGATTATACAGGAATAAAAAACAAAACAAAAACAGAGACATCTCCAAAATATTGCAGATAAATAATGCAAATATGTCTCTCTTAGGTCTGGGCATCTCTGACTGCTGCCCCCTTGACCCAGCATCATACATCGTAGCATCATACATGGACACGGGTAACATAGAAATGTACCCACTTCTACAGCAGAATTGCTCTGCGGGCCAGTTTTGAGGCCATTTTTCTGTTAGCTTTGTGGTATTTCTTAACTTCTTAATATCCATTAGGTCACTGGAGACCCAGCTAGGGCTAGGGGTATTGGTAGGGTTTGGGTTTGGCCTACATTACCTCTTTTTATAGAACTTTTGCCTGTTTGGATCACCCAAATGAAAAAGCGAACAGAAAAACTGCCAAAATGTCTGAGACTTCATTTAATACGTAACAACTTCTAGTGTTTATTTAGCATGTGGCTAAACTAAAACTATAACCCTAACTCTAGACATATGGCTGGTGACCTCGTGGGACTTAATACTTCAGGTTAAATATAAGATCTTGTTTATGTTGTCCTCCTTAGAATAGGCGTTTGTGCTGATATTTAGGCATTTGTAAAATCATTACTTGAATGCTTTTGTATACATAATATGCATTACCATTTTAATCTAATTTCTACCTTGTTGTGGAGTCATTTCAAGGTCCAGCTCTTTGTGTTGTTCGTCCAGAATCTGGTGAAAAACGGTGGCCATATCTTCTTCAGCAAACATCGACTCCCTCACGGCTACATCCATGACCAGGATGTCAGGATCACCCGGGGCCTGGAGGTAAGAATGGAGACTTGTGAGCACAGATTATTCACCTTGACTTCTGCTGCTTTTCAGGCTCCAGTAGATACTTAGTCAGGAAGAAGTTAAGAGAAGGCATTTGGGTTGTCTCAAAGGTAAGAAACTTGAAAACCCCTAAACTTACTGCTGCTTCACATCTATTCCAAACAGCATTAATTTACAGCATTTATAAACAAACTGTTTATTGCATTTACAAATCTGTTCAGTTAATAAACTGACAAGATGAGTCAGTGTCTGCACACACAACATTTGGATGTACACATAGAGCTTATTGTGGCCAGATACAACAATACTAATACAGTACTGTCTAGCCAACCCAGACAATGTTTGGCAAAGGCAGAAAACAGAGGCAGATGGTCTTTGTCATGGATTATATGACATGCAGAGTAGTTTGGTTTGGAGGGATGCTAGTTGTGGTTAGTTTAGTTGTCTAGCCTGTACCTGATTTGACCGTCCTCTTGATTGGCTGATGTAGTCAGTGTCCAGTTTGAAATCAATGGGATCAACAGTTAACCTCCTTTTGACCTTTACCATCTTTGGAGAGCAGGAAGGAGAAACACCATCACCAGCAGAGAGGAGAGAGTAAGGAGATAAACCCTTGTCATGACAAAAGGCTGGCACACCGTTTTCTCCAAACACTCAGAAATCAGAAGTACTTACTTTATATAACATTTGTATTGATTGTAAGGACACAAATGGTCTTTTACTTACATATGATGACCCAATACTAAGCACTGATTTATTAAACTCATTATCAACAGTTTTCTAAGGTGGCTGAAAAAACTTGATCCAACTTTGCAAAGTGAAATGTTGTGGTTGGTTGCCAATTTTACATACAAAAAAAAAAAAATCTTTTCCAGTTTTTTTTCTCCTAATTTTCTATTTATATCTCAGAGAATTTTTCTAGCAATATATCTAAGTTTTTTCTCGTAAACTTGTGATTTTAGTTTTCCCCTTCCCTTGTGCCATAGATATATATATATATATTTTTTCCTGCAATAGTCCAAATACACAGACCACTTTATTAGGTACAGCTTGCTCATACCTGGTTGGACCCCCTTTTGTCTGCAGAACTGCCTTAATTTGTTGTGGCGTAGATTCAACAAGGTGCTGGAAGCATTCCTCAGAGATTTTACTCCATGTTGACAAGAAACCAGTTTAACAGATGTTTATTTGAGTTTTGTGACATGGTGTGTTATCCTGCTGGAAGCAGCCATCAGAAGATCATAAAGGGATGGACATGGTCAGCAACAATACTTAGATAGGCTGTGGTATTTAAACGATGTTCAGTTGGTACTAAAGGGCCCAAAGTGTGCCAAGAAAATATCCCCACGTCATCAGCCTCAACTATTAATACAAGGCAAGATGGAGCCATTCTTTCATGTTGTTTACATCAAATTCTGACTCCATGTTGCAGGAGAAATCAAGACTGGTGAACACGTAGCCTTAGTTTCCTGTTCTGATGCTCAGTTTGAACTTCAGCAGGTCGTCTTTGCCTACCATGACTGCATGCCTAAATGCATTCAGTTGCTGTGATATGATTGTGATCAGATATTTGCATTAACAAGCAGCTGAACAGCTGTACCTAATAAAGTGGCTTTGAGTGTATGTATACTATACTTCATGCCAGCATTCAACTTTTCTGAAACACAAAAAGTGGCTCTAAAATGTTGGAAAATGTTCAAAAAACAAGTCAACATGGACATCTCACAAATCTAGCAAGTTTGTCCAATACAGCACAATTAATTGTCAGCATTTCTATATTTTTAACAGCACATATATACATATATGCAAGGGCTTACAAGCCCAGGTCTGCAGTAAAATCAGCACGATTTTTATCTTTGTATTATTTCTTTTTTTATTTGTTTGGGAGTGCATGCTTCACAGATACAGATATCTGGGTAAATATTTTAAATGACTTAAATGTAATGCCTAAATGAGAAGTACACTTCCTCTGTACTATGCAGATCTCATGGAAACAGAGAAATTTGCTTTAAAGACTCATGTTCATATTCCTGTGTTGACAGATCCTCAGGGTCACTGAGTCCCTACCAGCTCTACAACACTATCAAGCAATAACTGACCTGTAACTTCTCTGAGTAGGCAGAATGTGAGCCGGTTTCCTTAAAGGGAAATGTCAAAAGGTTCACTACATGAGTCTGTTTGGAACAGTAGAGGGCACTGTGTCTAAAAGAAACTCAAACGAGGGATCCAGTAAACAGCACACAGCCTCAGTCTGTTTCTCGTAACATCCATCAAAAGTCAGATCATATTGAGATATATATATATATATATATATATATATATATATATATATACACACATATATATATATATATATATATATATATATATATATAAAAAACTGCAACTGTAGTGGCTTTGGAAACAAAGCAGCAGAGACCCAGCAGAGCCTGGGAGTCCTGTCATTTCTCAACAGTCAACGTAATGATTGAACATAAACAAAGCTTAGCTTCTACAGTACACACAGACTGTGGTATAAACAATAGTAATCTTCGTTTTATGATG
>VUQS01057892.1:0-10682 GCA_015108495.1 Heterochromis multidens | reverse complement strand
TAGTTAATCTGCAGGAATGTCTTAAAGACATAAAGACCTGGATGACCTCTAATTTCCTGCTTCTAAATTCAGATAAAACTGAGGTTATTGTACTCGGCCCTAAAAATCTTAGAAACATGGTGTCTAACCAGATACTTACTCTGGATGTCATTACCTTGGCTTCCAGTAACACTGTGAGGAACCTTGGAGTCATTTTTGACCAGGATATGTCCTTTAATGCGCATATTAAACAAATATGTAGGACTGCTTTCTTGCATTTGCCCAATATCACTAAAATTAGAAACATCCTGTCTTAGAGTGATGCTGAAAAACTAGTTTATGCATTTATTACTTCTAGGCTGGACTACTGTAACTCGTTATTATTAGGTTGTTCTAAAAGTTCCCTGAAAAACCTTCAGTTGATCCAAAATGCTGCAGTGAGAGTACTGACAGGAACTAGAAAGAGAGAGCATGTTTCTCCCATATTGGCTTCCCTTCATTGGCTCCCTGTTAAAATCCTTCTCTTAAAGACTTCATAGTACCTCATTATCCTAACAGAGCACTTCACTCTCAGATTGCAGTTTTACTTCTAAGAGCTTCTAAAAGTAGAATGGGAAGCAGAGCCTTCAGCTTTCAGGCCCCTCTTCTCAGTTTGGATTCGGGAGACGGACACCTTCTCTACTTTTAAGATTAGGCTTAAAACTTTCCTTTTTGATAAGGCTTATAGTTGTGGCTGGATCAGGCAACCCTGAAGTACCCCTTAGTTATGTTGCAATAGGCTCAAGTTCCTGGGGGACTTCCCATGATGCACTGAGCATTTTTTCTCCACTCCCATCTTTCCACTCCCCATGTGTTTATACACCACTATTGCATTAGTCTGTCTTTTGTTGTTGTTTTTCTCTCTGTGCTCTCATTCCTTCTATTCTCTTTCATATCTCAATTGGTTGCAGCAGAAGGACTCCCTTAAAACACACGATAAATGCCACAACACTCAAATAGTGTCCTGAACAGTGTGTTGATGAGCCATCGGTGTAACTGCTTAGACAGCTGCTGAAAGCCCGATCAAGAGTCCACTACTCTGTTAAGTTAAAAGACAACATTTCCCATGTTTCCTTTCTCTTATCGCTTTCAGAAGCTGAGTAAACACGCTGAAGGAAAGGTTGGACTCCCCACTGAACGCCAGGGCGATAAACGTTCTGAGCTTTTAGATGACAGAATTGCGCAGAAATGTCTGCAACTACCCACTTGCAGAAAGTTTGCAGGAAGTCTCTTTGTTAGGACATTCTTCGGGGGATTGTAAACAGGGGTTTGTTAAGATTAGCCCGTTCATGCTTTTGCACGTGAAAGCCCCTTTATAAGGCCTTATTTTGTTGGAGACACTGGGTGGCTACGCTGCAGGAAAACGACTTGTCTTTTGTGAAAAGTGTAATTTGTGCGCTTCATCATGGCAGCGTATACGTTACCGGAGGGATTCACGGAGTTTGACATGTTTACATTCGGCTCAGCACTTCTTGTTGGGGGTAAGTGAAGCGTGCTGTATGATTATACAAGAAGGAAAGAGGCAGATCAACCTGAAAATAGAGTAAAAACAGTATTTTCAGTGGGGGGGTTTTCAGTTTAATGCTTGAAAATGAGCAGTTAGGTTGTTAAAAAGTCCAAACCAAAACTATTTGAATGCCATTTTGTTTGTTTGCGCACTTTGTGCACCAAAAAGTTTACTGGCTATGAAGACAAATCCAGCTGATGGTTAACTGTGACACCAAATAACTGAAAGGTAATTTATTCTTTGTTTTCACTTTTAGGGATGCTGGGATTCTTCCTCAATGCCATCAGCATCCTGGCTTTCCTCAGGGTGAGAGATATGCGCAATCCCAGCAGCTTCCTGGTGTTCAACCTTGCTGTGGCCGACCTCAGTTTGAATATTAACGGACTCACAGCTGCTTATGCAAGCTATCTCAGGTAACAAACAGAGGTTAAACATGCTCTTTTAAAAATGTATTTCCTGGCCTTCCACAGGCACTTTAAGTCTGAGTCTTTCAGCAGAAATGATCATGTTAGGCTATCCAGCACAAGCTGAATAAGCCTCAGGGTTTCATAATCCAATCCACAATCCACTTTGTTCATATTTCGCAAGCAAATCTGTTGAAAGTTACCAAACAGGGAGATTCTCTTTGCTACCAAATAGTTTGTATTTCCTATTTATATAACCTGATGTGCACAGCTTGACCTGTTAAAAAATAATTTTGCTTAAAGTTATTATGTGGATAATTATTATGCAAGATAGTTATTTTGTATAAACCACTTAATTCAAAATAAATAAATAAATAAATAAAGTCAACTTGATTTTTGCATTTCTCCAGTCATTTTTAATTTATTTTAAAATTTCCACATTTTTATTTATTATCCAGTTATCAAACTAACCACTTTTTCAAATTTTATAAGGAATTTTTGAAGTTTATGTGGGATAATTTGTCAGTTCTTGCATGCAGCACTCATATCATAACCATCATGCACAATACATACAGTACAATTTCACCAAATTCTCGCTCATTCTCACTTCAAATAATTTAGCAAAGTCGTGAACATAAGATTTTCCATGTTGATAAATTTTGCACGCACAAAATGATAAAGAAAACTTCATGGAATACCAAATGAGGTGATAGCCTGAATTTTTGCTTTGCCACACATGTTTCAAACCACTTGTACCCTGTTAGATGGTGATAATCGTGATCATGCAGGGAGTGATCCTATTGGTTAACTACCACACTAAAAAGGCACGGTTGGGGCCTTTCTGTCACCACTGTGTTAACATCAGTTATATGGTCACATATTTTCATGCTTTTTATGGCCATGATTACTACTGTAGTGAGAACAATCCAGAACTTAAACATTTTGATTTTGTGTTGAACTAGATTAATGTGTCCTGGATATGACTGTTTGTGAGCCTCCTTAACTTCTCAGTGGATTTTCAATGACAAGAAAACTTATCACTCTGTTTCTGTGCGTCACATATTACAATAAGCTATGAATTGTGATGGATCGTGACCTGGACGAGCTACTACATCACTGAGTTTTTGGTTATTACATTTTATTATGTTTTATTGTATTTTATTGAGCTATTTTACCTGAGCAATTTTGTTTTATAATGGTGTTTGTGTAATTTCAGGTAAATTCTTCTGCAAGTTGTAGTATGACACATGTTTCTTTGTCTTCTTCAGGTACTGGCCATTTGGTCAAGATGGTTGTGCCTATCATGGTTTCCAGGGGATGATATCCATACTGGCATCCATCAGTTTCATAGCTGCAATCGCTTGGGACAGATATCACCAGTACTGCACCAGTGAGTAAAGTGTTGTGATCACTGACACTGCACATAAGTGTTCAAAATGTTAGTTGAGGCAGTTTTATACCCATCTGAAATTAAATATTCATAGCAAGTCCATCTTATTCAAGGTATTACACAAATTTAGTGATGGGCATTGAAGGTACCGTATGTAGGAAAAAAAAATCTCACTGCGTTTGTATACTATTTTTGATACTCATTAGTTTCTTTGAGGGTTTTATTCTTCAGAGGTTAAACAAGGACAAACTCGGGAAAAATAGCAGAAAAATACCAACATACATCATTAGCTGTATATAAACAAACAATTGAACTTCTTGTCTTTAAATTATAACTGACTGTCTTCTTCTATAGGACAGAAGCTCTTCTGGACCACATCTATCACAATCAGCAGCATCATCTGGATTTTCGCCATCTTCTGGGCTGCTGTTCCTCTCATGGGATGGGGCGTCTACGACTTTGAGCCAATGAGGACTTGCTGCACGCTGGACTACACCAAAGGGGACAGGTAGAGTTTTACAGTGTAAATATTAAAGGATAATAAAATTGGATCTTTGCATTGACAAGAGTTTGCTGTTGTTTTCACCGCTGCCAGTTCACATGGACAGTAGGTACAGTATGTAGCCTTTTACAGCTGTTTACCATATTCCATATTATTTTTCCAACAGGGACTACATCACCTACACGGTAACTCTGGTGGTGCTCTACCTGATGTTCCCAGCTTTTAACATGTTCTCATGTTACGATTCAATCTACAAACATTTTAAGAAGATCCATCACCACAGGGTAAACATGCTGCAGCTTTACTAAAAATCATTGTGTATTAGGACATCCAATCATGCCTTCAACATAACACCAAATACTGATGTTGAGTTGGCCATTCTTACATTTGTGGCTGATGTTTTTGCATGTTAATGTTTGTTGGAGTTTAGTTACACCAAATATTTTGTTGACTATTGGGCAAATGTACAAAAGCCTATGGTTATCAGCTTTCTTCCCAAGAGTTTGATGGGAAGGTTAATTTTACACATAATGAAACACACCTTTTAGACCTGCTGGTAGTTGTTTTTTTTTATCTTATTTATTTTATTTATTCTTTAATAGGCTTATTGTTTCTCCATCCTTCTAGTTTTTATGCCACTCTCTGCCTGTAGTTTCTTAAGCTGAGCGTAGAAGTGAGAGCAGTTTGGGTCTTAACAGCAGCAATATTAGGGAAACTGCAGGTAAAAAATAATAATTAATAAAACTATCAGGTACAGAAGGGTAATATTCTGAGGCGGAAAATACATTTCCAATGCAGTCATAGATTAAAAAAATTAAAAATTCTGAGATTAACATGGTAATTTACTGAGATAAAAAAAACTCAAATATACTCTGAGATTATAGCCACATTTTTTTTTTAGAAAGAACTTTTAGCTTTAAAAAATAGTTGTGTTTTTGTTTCTTTATATGCTTGTTTTTTTTCTGTTAAGGAACAACATCAGTCTACTTTGCATGGTTAGATAAACTTCATCACACTAAAGGCACAACCAGTAAACAGAGAATTCCATACACATGAGTGTAGGTGCAACAGTATGGGTGATGTAACCAACAACATGCTTGTATCTGTCCAGTGTGTTGTAGTTCTTGATGAGCAAAAGCTTGATGCACTGTGATAGCTTTTGTGCCCTATATCTTTCTTCGTAACAGGCCCCATTCATAGTAAAGTCTCTTTACAGCCCAGATGCTTCTGATAATATATTGATTCTGGGCTAATATAAAAGTGGCTTGTGGCTTGATTAGTTGGTTGTGAAAAGGTCATACCACTGTAGTTACTACACAAATAAACAAATCATAAACATCTATTAATTTTTGCTCAAATTTATGACTTTATAAAATAAGAGAAAGTTATTTCTGAATGCATATACACTCACATGAAGGAAGTTTTCACAGGACTCTGTGCAGGGTAAGTATCAGCCAGGTGCTGCTAATCAAATACACTTGATTAATTGATCATCAGCAAGCGTGATCACCTCTATAAAAGCAGAAGTTTTGGCAGTTTGCTGGTCTGGAGCATTCAGGTGTGTGTTAACACAATGCCACAGTCTTCCCAGGTGAGGATGTCCCAGCAAAATCACCCCAAGGTCAGACTGTGCAATGCTCAGAGAAGCATCTCAGATTCTACAGGCGTCAGTGAGCATGTTAAATGTTAAAGTTCATGACAGTACAATTAGAAAAGTACTGAATGGATTGCCAGCAGAAAGCCTCTTCCCTCCAAAAAAAAAAACATGGCAGCACAGTTTAGGTTTGCAAAGTTGCATCTGAACAAACCATAAGACTTCTGGAACAATGTCGTTTGGACAGATTAGACAAAAGTAGAGATGTTTGGCCAAAAGATACAGCACCACATTTGGAGAAAATCAAATACAACATATCAGCACAAACATCTCATACCAACTATAAAGCATAGTGGTGGAGAGGTGATTATTTGGGCTTGTTTTGCAGCCACAGGACCTGGGCATCCTGCAGTCATTGAATCCTCAATGAACTCCTCTGTATGCCGGAGTATACTAGAGTCAAATCTGAGGCTAAAGCTTGGTCGAAATTAGGTCATATAACACAGCAATGATCCCAAGCACAACAGCAAATCTACAACAGAATGGCTGAAAACTTAAAGAATTAAGGTTTTATAATGGCCCACTCAAAGTCCAGACCTCAACCAGATTGAAATGCTGTGTTGCAGCCTTAAGAGAGCTGTGCATAAAGTCCACAGACTTCAATGAACTGAAGCAAGAGTCTGAGAGACTTATAAAGTCATCCAGAAAATTAAAGTTATTGCTACTAAAGGTGGTTCATGGGGTGTACTTAATTTTTCACAGGACTCAGAATCCTGTGAAAACTTTCTTTTTCAGATGACTGGATGTATAACTAATATTGCAAATTTGAGATGTTTTGTTTTAGAATAATAGCCCTCCTTCATCACTGGATTTCTTTGTTTATTCATTTATTTGTTTGTTTATTTAACCAACACTGATCCTAACACACTGATGTGCAATCTTCTCATCTCAGAAAGTGAGTAAGTTGATTCTTTTGAGACAGTTATAAGTTGGGATGTCTGAAAAGCAATCCAAGTAAGGCTGTGAGTTTGTTTCCATCTTATTCGAGTGTGATTTATTATTTACTCATCCACCACTAATATCAGATTCCAACCTTATGTTTACCACATACTTTGGGCCATGAAGCCACTGAAATGCGTAGCTACTCCATCTGTTGCTTCAACACGTACACCATCATTATTAGGCACGTCATGATGCAGTCTTTCCATTTTTGCAGCTATGTAGCATGTAAAACAATGGACTTTATTTTCCAGTTTAACACCAGTTTGCCTTTGAGGGTAATGCTGATGTGCTGGGGTCCCTACACTGTCATGTGCATCTATGCCTGCTTTGACAACGTGAAGCTCGTCTCTCCGAAGCTAAGAATGGTATGCATTTATTTTGTTTAATGAAACCTAACACTCTGTGAGAAAATGAAATCAAAACAGTTGAAATAGAAGAGAAAGAAGACCTCTTTCTTTTTTTTTTGTTGACTTTTAGTTTAAGGGCTGATTGCGGTTTCTTACTTTCTGTTTCAGCCATCATTCCTGTGACTTATTGCAAAGTTGAGAAAATGAAAGCAGTCAATCACAGTTTTACTTATCATACTTGCAATAGTGTGTCAGACTGCTTTCCAGTGCAATAACTAGATTACACATTTCTATTGTGTTGATTTTCAGTTTTCCTTTTAAATACAGTGATTTAGATCATCTCGCTGAAATGCTTGCATGTTTAGTCTCTTTGTGCATTGTGCTGCTTTTCTCACCCTGGGAGAAGTTTGCTATAGCAAGTTATTACAAATATCCTAAAATATGACCCAAATTCAAATAAACCCTTGCTTTTTTTTGTGTGTGCCTTTTTTTTGGTAGATGCTTCCAGTTATTGCAAAGACAAATCCTATATTCAATGCTCTCCTCTACTCATTTGGAAATGAGTTCTACCGAGGGGGAGTTTGGAATTTCCTCACAGGACAGAAGATTGTTGAACCAGATATCAAGAAGTCAAAGTAAAAGAAAACCCAGCATGTTATGGCAAAAATCCAAGACCATCATCTGCTTTTATGATAGGTTCCTCATACTAACATAGTAGGATGTTGTGACGTAAACATCGCCGAGTCATTTAGATGTCTGTACAGTTGTGTTATTGTCATATGATATGGACAGTAGATGAAACTCAGGACAGTTTGTCTGCTTGGAGCCACCATACCTCATGATGGATTTAGTTCAGTCTACAAAAAACATGCTGCAGGTAATTTAACCATTTTAAATGTTCATGCATTCTTTTTTCAGCAGCTTGCCTTTAACGTGCGCTGCTCCTCCGTCCACGTGAACACTAACAATAAACACAGATGTTGCTCCTCTTCTGCTGTTTGCGCTGTCTATTTTAATCTGATTAATAGAGATGCTTGTAAGCAAGAAACCTAACTGCTGCAAGCGACCTGCATCCGGAAATGCTCCTTTTATTACATGGCAGTGTCATGCCTAAAGCATTTTACTAAACAGATTATTTAATTTTTGTTTTGTTTTGTAGACAGGTAACTGTGATATAACCTCTCTGTATAATAAGGAAAAATTTACTGTGTTAAGCCTGTTATGCAATTAAGCTACATCTTAGGCAACGTGGACTTAATCACATTTCAGGGTAGTCTTTATCTTTATCTCATATTAGCTTACATGCAGGTAGATTTGATGACATATTCCGATTTATTTAAACTTATTTAGCAGTTTTTTGCACTTTTCAGTGTAATGAATTGTTCAAAAACAAATGCAGAAGCCTTTCTAGTAAACAGAAAATGCAAACTCTTGCCTATCTGCATTCACATGAATAGACTCTTTAGAGGAGGAACATATAATCGTACCTGTATCAACTTAAGGGAGTGATTCTTCTGTGCTTGACTTTAAGTTCAAGTTGGATCCTTTATTGTTAATGGATGATAAAAACTGTGGGGTGTGGAACTTTGAGAAACCCTGCCTTAAGGTAAACTAGTAAAGTAGGCAGGTGGAGGGGATTACACAGGTACTCTGCAAATTAAAGAATTTAACCCTGTTGACAGTGACTTTGCAACTTCACAATACTGGCACTGAAATGTTTTTGTGGGTTGTGCTACTAAGTTACGTATATTTTAAACATCACCGTATAAGGGGGCACATACTGTAGAAGAAAGGACTCCAGCACTGTGCTCTCTGAGCTGCTAAATGGATCCACACTAGAAATAATCCACTATGAGACAGTCTTTGTCACACTAACCTTCAAGGTGTGACGTTGCCAGAAGGCCAGTCGTAAGAAGATTAAATCCTCTCACCATCAATGGCAGCCTTTCTTAAGGGAGAAGGACTCAGTCTAATGAGCAACACTGAAGCAGTCCTGAAATTAGACTGTTGGCTTCTTAAATTAGAATAATGAACCCCTGCATTTAAATAGTGAATTGCGTGAAGCCATGATAGTTTTCCCAGAGCAAAAGAATGTGGTCTTTTTAGTTTTTAGCTAGAGATACAGAGATATTTGTGTTTAACTAAAATGTTTGAATGATTATAAATTTGGGACACCCAGGATTCCCTGACCAGAAAAGTGGTATTTTCATCAGTATGTAGCACTGTAGAAGTGCAGGATAATGACTGCTGACAGGAATTTATAGGCAGGATAGAAAAAAAAAAAAAGTAATTATTTCCAACATGAGGTTAAAATGTTAATATGTTTGATTTTGTGACAAATACCTGCAAAATAAATGCCATTCCCATTTGCTTCAGCTGCACTTTGTGTAGCATGCCTAACCAAAAAAATTCGAACATGGTAAACATGCTCAGTTAACACTGTCTTTGTGAGTTTGTGTTGTGTGTGTGTGTGTGTGTGTGTGTGTGTGTGTGTGTCATTTCTTGTATGTAAAAATGTGTCAAATGGGGCTAAAAGTAAGTTGAGAACCTTGACTGAGGAAAAAAAAAGTCTCCCCTAATCAGAAGCTGCCTCAGGAATGCTGTAATGCAGCCTACTCATTAGCATCGGATTTCCTTCCAGCATATGAGCAAGTTCTGCTCATTAGGAGGAGTTAAATGTTTGGCACAATCATGTCCTTCCTCCAAACTCTCCTGCTGCGATCAGGACTTTTCTTGAGAAAGATTAAAGAATCTAAAAGATCAGCATCAAGTTCTTAGAAACAGTTGGCTGATTGTGAGGCTGTGTGTGTGTATGGTCTAGTAATCTAATTTTGTCAGAGCCGTAGCTAGACACTGTGGTAATAGCAGCAAGTTCACAGGAAGAAAGTACAACCTGTCACAGACAGATATAGCCTCACTGAGCCTTCCCCCAAAACAAATATGTGATTATAACCCTTTTCATCCAGTTAGATGTTAGAAACAGAGAAATGTTAGATTGGGATCCACCCACCAGGCATGCTGAAGGTTAGTAGAGTAGAAAGTAGAGGTGTTCTAAATTTATTGCTATTCAGAGTGTTAAAAAAAGAATAATGCCTGTCCTTAATCAGCAGCCTTTTTATAACCTGCTGAGCATAATAATAACTCATTTTAAAAAAAAATCCCTAGAAAATAAAAGTACAAGATTTTTAAAGAGGTCAAATTAACCTTAAAAATCTAGTGTGTTATTTGTATTTGGTTGCTAAAAACAAGATTCTTCATTGACCTGCCAAGTCAATACCTATCAATTTTAGGATTGCTTAGTGAAAAAGCTTCATAACTTCACTGTGTAAAGATTTCTCTTTTGCTCGCTTCAAAAGGACCTCAGTTTGTTACATGCTCTGCCCTACTACACGATCCTGGTTTAAATTGGTACAATAGTGCTAAATTGCAAAACAGCAAGCCAATATAGTATAAATGTATTATTCTGAAAAGCGTTTCTGCAGCTGGATTATATTTAGTGAAAACATTTGAAGATTTTGGTTGAAGAGCACTCGCTTTGCTAAAATGCCCAAGATATCTAAAAACAAGAAAAATGAGTGATGTAAAATGTCTGTGTAGGTTCTCAGTCATCCAGGACATGGTAGTCTAAGGGTTTGAAGGAAGGCAACTGGCCTTCTTTAAGTTGTTTGAAGACATTTCACCTTTCATCCAAAAGGCTTCGTCAGTTCTAAAACCAAATGGTGGAGAGTCCCAGGTATTTAAACCCTAGTGGGGGCTGTCTCTCAGGAGGTGGTCATTAAATCACCCTCTGGAACACAAACTTGGTGTGATCAGGACCCTGCAACACCGAGCAGAAAATGTTCCCTCTAAGGCAGAAGGGAAAGAAAAGGAACACACACATGTAATACCTGGGACTCTCCACCTTTTGGTTTTAGAACT
>VUQS01057888.1:0-11104 GCA_015108495.1 Heterochromis multidens | reverse complement strand
GCAATTACAAACTCTGTGTAAACTATCTTGGTATCAAAACACTTGTGAGCATCACAGCAAATGTTATTGTGTCAAAGTAACGAAGGAAGGAACACAGAAAAATATGAAGAAGTTTTTCATGGCCTAATTTTTTTGTCTTTTATAGCATATAACCCCTTTGAAAATATGCTGCAGTAGATCAAAAACTAAAGAATAGCAGAAATTAGGCTTCGTTGTCGGAGGTCATTTTTTCCAAAAAAACCCCCCCAAAAACGCAGATGACAACACTGTACACAATGGGAGACTGGTGTGTAATAAACAAGCGAATAAGGCAGAATTAGCTATTTTTGACTGCAAACTGCTCTTAAAGCACACTGGGAGATGGAGCTGTGCAGGAAATGTGGTTTTATCTCGATGGAAGCAAGACAGCAAAGGTAGGACAGAATTCATGACAATGTTTTTCAAACGTGAAGCATAATTTTGGTCTTCTTTTGCTGCTGGCTCAGTGAATTTTGCTTGGAGCATGATAAAACCTGCAGTTTTGGAATCTGAGAACTTTGCTTTCAACAAAGACGTTGCTTGTACATGCCGTGGGGTGAAAGGGGGAATCTGTGCTTTTTGTTAACATCTTTTTGCAGAATCTGTTTACCTGCTCTTTCATTGTTTGCTGTTTTAGCTGTGTTTGGTGGTCACTGAAATGGTTTTGTGAGCTTTTAGCTGAGATTTCGATGTTTCTCTCTGTCATGTCTATATTTAAATAACAGACCCGGCAGCACATCCCCTGAAACCACATGTTCCCCCTCTTGCCCCTGGTACTGGGGGCATTGGGGTTTAACAGGTTAAGAAAAGACAAGACATGGCTGAGATTCCAAACAACCTCACACTAACAGTGTAAGGCTAAATGTCCGCTGTGTTAAAACTACAAGTGTCCAGAATATACGGCTGCAGATCTGATGATACGATTACAAAATCGATCATCAACCTGCGACCTAGGAGATCCTGGTGCCATGTACACTTATGGACATCCTTATGTTCGAACATGGTGTTCATTATGGACAGCCTGTGATTTGCACAGAAGTCCAATAACAGAACACCAGTCGGGTTGAGATCAGGCTGGCCGTTCCTCCCAATCACGCCCCTCCAGGTCTCACTGTCATTGTCCATTTGAGTGTTGAAGTCTCCCAGTAAGACGATGGACTAACCAGATGGAGCACCCTGGAGCACCTCACTCAGTGACTCCAAGAAGGCTGGGTACTCTGAACTGTCGTTCGGCCCTCTCGTCCACTGGCAAAAACCCCAACGTACTGACAGCAAACTGAGAGGATACATGAATTCCCACCCCGCCCGCTGTCTCTCACTGAGGGCAACTCCAGACTGGAACAGAGTCAAGCCCCTCTCCAGGAGACTGGTTCCAGAGTCCAAGCCATGCGTTGAGGTGAGCCCGACAATATCTAGTTGGTATCTCTCAACTTCACGCTCTAGCTCGGGCTACTACTAAGGTCTGTGGCTCACAATTTACTGCAAATCGCACTAAATCTAACGCTGAAAAAAGCATGTCTTGTGCCTGTTCAGGTTGTGATAGTTGCTTCCAGGAGTGTTCATTTATGTGGAATAAGAAGGGGAGATGTTATCAGAATGCGTGCATAATTGGCACATTGGGCGGACGGCTCAAAGCTGTGAGAGCAGTGCCAAAACTTTGCCTCTGTCCTTAAACTCTTCACTCATTCCTCACTCTAAGTGTTTAGAGTCGAACCCCACTTATTTTTGCTCCACAATAATACTGGAATTTTCATGCAACAGAGCAGAAATGATCTGAACTGAGCTGTCTTTTTCTCAGCAGTGCGTAAACAGCAAGCGATTTCTCTCTGCTGAATCTGCAACAAAAGTAAAATGTTTGTCAAAATGTGGCTAATGGGACGCACAATCTGATATCCCCATGTTGGTGTTGTTTCTACATCATCATAATAATCTTGGTCCAGGATCAACATTGCATTGCATTGAGTTAGCATTAGCCAAGTAGTTAGCTAATTAAGTAATGCTTTTAAAATCCATCACTAGCAAACCAAAATGAGTAACCTAAATTTGGCTAACAGCAAACCTAACTTGATAATATATTTATTATATTGTATAAATTAACAAAGAGAACTTAAAATGCTTACCATTTGTTCCAGAAGAGAGTTTTATATAAACAAAGGAGCCTGGAGCCTATCCCAGCTGTTTTAGGCTGAGAATTTACCCTTCTATCAAAAAAGTATTGATTCTCTTTCAGCCTCCTCTCATTGATCTGAATTACCTCGCTGTTTTCAAAGAGAGACATATGCCCTAATGAGATGAAAAGGAAAATGCTGACATCTGCACAGTCTGTGCCCCTTTGCTATTTTGTGCCACCTTCTGACCATTCGCTTTCATGAATGGTAGGATGGTTAGTTGTTATAAATTATGGGATGACATTTTATCCTCTGCTTTCATAAAGGATGGTCCCAGTGTATCCTCTTCTAAAGGAGGTAATAAAGGAAGCACTGAAGCTCCTTTCCTAAGCATTTGGAGAATTCAAACAGCTCTAGTATCTAGTAAACAGTGTCTAGAATGCAAGAATTTCAAGCAAACTTTTTTCACTTTGTCATTATGGGGTATTGTGTGTAGAATTTTGAGGTGAAAAATGAATTTAATCCATTTTGGAATAAGGCTGTAACATAACAAAATGTGGAACAAGTGAAGCGCCGTGAATACTTTCTGGATGTAGTGTAATTAACTAAGACAGCAGATTTAAGTTTAATTGCAGCTACCTTAAAAGTCTGTGGTAAGTACCCTGTTGAATGAGATAAGTTGATCATATTTAAAACTGAAGCAGTAATTAATGGTAAGACTTATGTGAACAGTCTTGTAGGGATGGGATCCAACAGACAGTAAATACTGAGCTTATAGCTCAGGGAGATCGTTAGGAGAGAAGCAGTCTAAAAATATATCAGAAGTTAACAAATCTGCTCTATAGCCATGGGAAGGTTGTGGTTTTGTACTTTTTTCTCTAATAAGTAAAATTTTATTCATACAGAAATTCATAAAGTCATTTCTGCTGAGAACTAAAGTAATACAAGGCTCAACAGAGCTTAGACTCTTTGTCAGCCTGGTTACAGTGCTGAAAAGAAATGTGGGGTTGTTTCTTTATTTGGCCTGAATATTAATAAATACATGATGAATAGTAATTGTAATCATAGCTTTACAGATTTTTTTTAAAATAGTAAACTATTTTACCAGACAAAGGTCTTCCAAATTACTGGAAAGCCACTTCTTTTCCAGGTGCTTGTTTGTAAATTGTACTAAGGAGTCAAACCTCTCTAGCATGTTTGTTTCATCTTCAGAGGATCCACAGTATCCTGTGTCATATACAGCGAGGCTCCAGCACCATTAATAAGATAATTGGCCTCTGTGGGAGTAAAGTTTTCATTTGAAAGCTGCACTCTTGACCCCTCATGCTAGAGTGAAAGATTGCTGGAACTCCTCCTCCTCAGCTGTGCTTTGAGGATGTTGGCACATAGTAAGACTTGATTATTAAAATAATTTACTAAAAGGGATTTAGAAGAGGGAGACCTAATATTTATTAACCCATATATAATTGTTTTGCTCTTTGGTGCAATAGAAATAATTTTAATAACTTTTCTTTATGATTTTTAAAGGTAACTTCTTTTTTTGGTATTTTGCTTATTTTTTTGTGGTCTGGAATCAGAGACAGTCTCTGTGGGATTTTGGATGGCATATCAGGAAGAGGGAAACTGCAGAGAGATGTGTAAGACTGCATCTCTATTTCCTGGTCTCAACCCTGGATAGTCATGTTTTGGGTGGCTTAATACATTCTGCCATATCTCTAGCTATAAGAGATGAACTATCCAAAGTGGGATAGAAGCTCTCTCTCCAAATAAGACCAGGTTTTACACAAAAAGTTTATCTGACGTGTGAAGCCCACATCCTTTGCTGGACACCAGACAGCCATCAGTTTGATGTGACTAAATAATAATGAAAATAATAATAAAAAAGTATTTATTTAAGAGGATTGCAGCTGCATGTTCAGTATTCTGATTTTTTTTTTTCTATTATTTTAGAGCTCCAACATGTGTTTGTCCTACATGGAAATGACTTACGCCTGGATGTAAAGAACCCTGTTGAACTTGACGAAAACATACATTTCTACTGGAAATTTAATACCTCTAACAATGTTGGGAATGTCAATTCTAATGGAAACACAGTATTGTATGGCAGCTATAAAGGAAGAGCTGAGTTGTTTGGACAAAATTACTCTTTGCTATTAAAAAATGTACAACACAGTGACAGTGGAGATTATACTGCATTCGTGGTTGGGGAAAAAGACAAAAAGGTAGCTGAACACAAGGTCATAGTTCAAGGTAGGCTTCTTTTTTCATTTTCATTTTTTAATGTTGACACAGCATAGACCTGTTTTAAACCCATTCACACCTGCTGTTATTCCTCAGATCCAGCAACTGCTGCAAAGCTGACAGTGGACGCTGTGTCCAGCAGCTCAGACTCCTGTAACCTCACTGTGACCTGCAGCATAGTGGACTTAAACATCAGCAGTACTTTTAGATGTGATGCTCAAAACTGCTCCCAGATAGGAAAAAAGAGCTTGAATGCCACAAAAAAAGATTCCTCTCTAATTGTTTACCTGCAGCAAGACACCATCGTTTGTAATCATAGCAACCAAGTGAGCTGGAAAAAGAGCACGGCGGTGCTCAAATCTTTCTGTGAAACAAAACTAGGTAAGCTATAATAATACTGAATGAAAAATTGAATTCATAACCTTTAAATGATTTTATGCAGCAGAACTTCAGTGAATGAAGAAATCTAAAAGTAAAAATAATTTTTGATCTTTAAAGATTTTACCTCTTGACATCCATTTATTTCAGATGAAATGGTTGGTGTGAATTTTTACTACCAAACACAAGTTTGGTTTAGTAGTGTCAATCGACACCTTTTCTTTTCCTCCAAGGAAACTACACATTGGCTTTTTAAAGAACTTGTAAAAAATGTACATGCTGTTCTGATCATGCATACATTGTATTAGCTATCACTGTTCAAACTCACCCTGCAGAAGCAAGCACAACTTATTGTGTGTACAAAAGTCTGTGACACTAACTTGTTTGAGAAAACTGTCGCAACAATATAAATAATACAGTAGTGATCAGAAGAGGATTTGCTGTTGTTGTAAATCAGTCCCTGAAGTGTCTAAAATGTTCTGGATATTACAATAACTTTTGGATGATTGGTGATTTAAAACAAACTGTTTCAACTTCTGGAACTATTCTGTTAAGTTAAAAATCACAGTATTGAACCTGGTCAGAATGTTATTATTATTTAATATCTTGCTTTCTTTACAGTTTTCAGTGGAGCCACTAAAGCTGTGATTTCCACTGCCTTGTTGACGCTCTTGGCTTCCTTGATTGTCCTTTGCTTTGTCAGAAAATGTAAGTCCCAGTGTGTGTGTGTGTGTGTGTGTGTGTGTGTGTGTGTGTGTGTGTGTGTGTGTGTGTGCGCGCATTTGTGTGTGTGCTTGTGTTTTTCCAGCAATTTTAGTGAATTGCTTTTTTAAGTACACAGAAATCCAGTTTTGTATTCAAACACATACTTCATACATATACACGTCCCTCATATGATTAGGCAATGAGAAGATTAAAGTCCAGCTTAAATTATGCTTTGGTAGAACAATATAGATCTGCTTTGCAAGATTTTGTTTTAGGTACTCTCGGAGTTGTAGTCGAAGATTTTAAATGCCAGTGCTGAATTGATACGGAGCATATTAGGTGTAAATATATGGGGGTTACAGTTTGGTCATTACAATAGCATGCAGTATGCTTTTATTTAGTTTTTTAGTTTTTTTTTACTATGACTGGTTCTATAGGCATTTTTTTATAGAGTTCACAGAATTTCTTTCTATCTAAGAATGAAAATTGTTAAGAAAATATGAAAATCACTTTGACTGCAAAGGGGGATGAGTTTTTTTTTAATTTATTTAGCTGACTGATCTGTTTACAATATACTGACAGAACAGGGTTGTATCAAAGTTCTATGTAACTAGCATGAGTTAACATACAGAATCTGGAATGAATGTTTTCTGTATTAATCCACTACATCAGTTCTGTTTGGCTATAGCTCAAGATCATTTCTTTTTGTACTACAAAAGTACCTCATAGAATATGTAAATATAACAGTTTAATAAGGATATAAAATTTCCCCTGTAAAATGTAAATTTCAAGCAAGTCAATCTATATTTTCTATGACTGACTTACAGGTAAAGGTAGAAGAGGGAACCAGGAAAATACAATATATGCGGTTCCTCAGGTAAGCAGACACTTTTTAAAAAAAAAAAAAAAAGAAAAACTCTCCCAACTTGCTAGTCAAACTGTAGGAACAAATGGTTT
This sequence comes from Heterochromis multidens, assembly GCA_015108495.1. Taxonomy (NCBI): domain Eukaryota; kingdom Metazoa; phylum Chordata; class Actinopteri; order Cichliformes; family Cichlidae; genus Heterochromis; species Heterochromis multidens. The sequence continues at coordinate 4,697 of VUQS01057888.1, read as the reverse complement.
AATTGTAATTAATTAAACAATTGAGACCTGATTTTTCTGAACAAAATCCATCCATCCATTCTCCTCCGCTTATCCAATTCAGGGTCGCGGGGGGGCTGGAGCCTATCCCAGCTGCCATAGGGCGAGAGGCAGGGTACACCCTGGACAGGTCGCCAGTCTGTCGCAGGGCTCTGAACAAAATCCATTTTATTTTAAATTAAAGTGAAATCCAGACTTCCAGCCTTTCATGATAAGTCTACAACTATACCTGAACAAAAACTGTATTTCACAAACTATTTTTATGGGCCTGTCTAAAATCAACCTCCACCTCCTTTCTACACCAACTGCTCCATCTAGTCTACTGACACAGATCCTTCTTTATGCTTCTCCTTGCCACATTTAGACATCAATGTTTGAGATGCTTTCTTTCATTCACACTTCCTTGGTAATTGTTCTATAACACATGCAAGATAAAATGATGACTGTTATATTTTCCTAACAAGACACTTTTGATTTATTTCCAGGACATCCTTCCAGGCCAAACTCAAAATCAGACTCCCTCAGGAGATGTCTCATGTTGTTCTCCAACATCCACTTATGCCTTAGTGGAGTTTCATACTGGACCAGAATCAACTAAGACCAAAATCACCCCCCAACCAGAGACGGTGTATGCTCAGGTTGACAGAGCTGCAAAGCAAAAAACCAATAAAGAAAATCAAATCAAATCAAAATAGAAAATCAATAGAATCTATTTATAAGACTAAGCACACAAGAACTATAAATGCTTACATTTTTTTTCACCTCAGGTTTTCTAAAATGCATGTTGTACCAACTTGATAATCTGTATAAGAAACAAATGAATGGAATGTTTTTTAGGAATGTTTTCAAAAACTTTGATAACATCTCTGTAATAATGTGTAATAGTGTTTTTGAACATCCCAAACACATACATATGCCCATGTCACTACAGCTATTCTTCACTCCCTGTTCACCAACAAAACAAATAAAATGAACAGCAGAGTCAGAGTTCATCACAGAGTTGCAGCTGTAAGTGCATAGCCTGCGTGGGCTTGAATGCAGTTATTGGAGTGATGGACAAACAGAAAAACTACTTTGGGATTTTGTTCCCTCCTGACTCGTTTTATTTAATATTTTATTTTGTGCATTTTTTTTCTGTATTTTTGTATGTCTAGTCAGATTGACTGTTTATGAAAAGAAGGACTGTACCTCTCAATTTCAATTCAGTTCAATTCAGTTTTAATTCTATAGTGCCAAATCACAAACAATAGTTGCCTCAAGGCACTTTATATTGCAAGGTAAAGACCCTATAATAATAGAGAGAAAACCCCAACAATCAGACAAAAGTGGGAAGGAAAAACTCCCTTTTAACAGGAAGAAACCTCCGGCAAAACCTGGCTCAGGGAGGGGCAGCCATCTGCCGTGACCGGGTGGAGGTGAGCGGAGGAATTATGGTAGAAAAAGGGAATAAACAAATGCAGACTGTCACATCTAAACAGTAAAACTAAATCTTTCTTTTTTGTGTGCTATTTTTATATCAAAGTTTTATACTACCGCAACAGTGTGTATTACGTCCCACATTGCCTCACTAATAGGACTGTTTGGATGTATTAAAAAATAATTTTTTTTAAAAAGAAATGAAAAAGAAAGCAAGTCTAGTGCTGCCAAAGTGCATCAGAAGTAGGTTGTGATTAGGTTTTTTCTCCAAGCGACGAAATGGAATACAACAGCTCATCACTAACATGTATTTCCTGCAAGAGCACCAAAAAAGAATCGGAAGCTCATATTCATATATAAGATGTTGATTAATTCATGACATCCACTCATATTTTAAGTAGCATGCAAGGAAACATGCCAAATACTCCAAACATTCTAACACACACCTGGGCATTGTACGGCTCCCAGGCCACATCTGGCCTGTTGGTTGTCCCTGATCGGCCTGCATAAGGTCATTAGAAAATTAGGACTCAAACATTAATACACCCTTTGATAAATTCCCCATCAGAGAATGGCTTACTGTTCTGGGGGATTTTGTGGCAAATCACAATTCAACTTTGTTGCTTTTATTTTGAAAGTGACTTCTACTTTAAAAAAAATTGCAAGTGAATGCAGCTTCACAGGAAATGCGTTGGAACAGACGTTTATGAAAGATAAATGAAAGATGTCAGCTTACACTAAAAAATGAAAGACTGATGCACAATGTAAATGTTACACTGTAGAAAATGAGGGGCCAACTCATCTCCCGTGCAACATATTTATTCTTTTTTTTTAGAAACTGCAAAAACAGAGAAACAGCAGGTCAACAGGAGCTACTCGGTGCGTGGTCTGTACACTACCTCATCACGTACTGACTACACTTCTTCTAGCGAGGTGTCAGCTACTGATGCGTAAGGCACCAGGCGCCCTCTGCTGGCGAAACTTATATTACACTTTCAGATAGCAAAATAGACATTAACAGTAGTTTTTCCAAAAGAAAGTGACTTTAAGCATAAAAATAAAATGGGGGGGGCTACTATTTTCATGTATTCATCTATATCATAGTGCCACATAAAGTTTTTAACAAGACATGAACTTCTAGGTATGTATTTACTAAAGTCAGAGTTAAAGCTGTGTGCTTAGCTTGTGGAGAGCAGATTGCTGTGTTTACAGAAAAAAAGAATTACACTTTGAATCACCATTATGAAACTAAACATGCAGAGAAATACAAGAACTTGACTAATGCAGAGCATGAATGAACTTCTTAACCTTTGCTAGAAAGGCTGCAAAAGCAATAAGGACTTTTTACCACTTCTAAGGATGGATCAGTCAAGACCAGCTTTGTGATTTCCCACAAAATTGCAAAAACACAGATCATCATCGAGCTGCACAATCATTTTGTGCAAAAATAAATTAAATATTTTACCTCAAGCTAGTTAATCATATCAAGTGCATTACTGCTACGTTTGTGGTGCTTTTAGCCTTGAATTTCTTTGTTTGCAGTATTATTGATGTTGAGCTGTGGTAGGGGTATAGTGGCAAAAAATAAGGCTTTGGTATTAAAAGCACATTAAAGAACACAAGTTTCACATCAGGTAAAACATGAAGTAGATTTCTTTCACAGAGGCAGATGATGTTTATTAACAAACAATGCTTACATTTTAAGTGCGGCATGAAATGCATTTATTATGAAGATGAGGAATTATTTTCTGAGGATTTGATTATATTTCTAATTTGGGCAACTGACAACTGTTGACAGAATTACAAATCTGTGAACCCAGCCTATAAGTAATTTAATACTTATTTAAGTACAAAGAATTTTACTTGTAATTAATTAATTTTACACATTGTAAGTAGAATAATGTAATTTTTACACAAGTGACTGCAATAAATTCATACCTTGAAAATAAACAAGAAAACTGTGAAGTGTTACAGTGTTATCAGAATCAGAAAATGTATGTGTTCCTCTAACAGATGGCAGCATTGATGTTATTAGTTTGAAAAGCTACTTCTGTGCCCATTAAACACTTAATGAGTTCCATTCAGTTCAAAATAACAAAGTGTCCCCATCCTATTGTCTTCCAATTCTATCTATCTTCTATTATTCACATATAATGTAACAGAATTGATTTTCCTGATTTTTCTTTGCAATTCCTTGATAAAATACATGCTTGGACTTACATTTTCCTTTCTTTTGATGATGAACACCAATGATTGCAGCAGGAATTATGACAGCAACAACAACAAAAATCACAGTCACAATCACAATAGTAATGTTGGCTTGTATGACACCTGTAAAGGAAAAGACAAAACTAATTAGAAATGTATGGCATTTTTAAGTCATGCAACATAACTAAGAGATTTCTAGTCTAGTTCTAGCATCCCATCTTCAATCTTTAAAGATCAAAAGCCATCAATTTTTACTTTTAGATTTCTTCATTAACTACAGTTCTGCTGCATAAAATCTTTAAAAGGTTATGATTTCAATTTTTCATTTAATATCACTGTGGCCTTTAATCTTACTTGACTTATCACAGTGAGGTTTGGGCACCTTATGTCATGGTCCTGGGTGTGCGACCCAGTGTTTTGAGTTATAGATTTTGATATATTTATTATCATGGTTTTTCAGTTATGTATTGAGTATTATTGAGAGTGTTCATCCTTAGTTTCTAGCTGCCTAGTTTAGTTCTTGTAATTCAATATTATTGCACATCCTCTTTAGTATATTCTCTTGATGCATGCTCAATAATCCAGGTAAAAGAATCCCAAAAAGCTGAATCTGTTCATCTGGACGTAGCGTTTTTTAGTGGGAGAAACGTTTCGTCACCTCTGGTAACTTCTTCAGTCTCAGCTGACTGCAGGTTTCCCCAACCTTATAAACAGTACATTTGCATAATGACAGAAACCAGCACCACTGACTAACAATGGGCCATTTGGTCAGTTTCATGATCAGTTTCATGATCAATAGTATGCAGTATTGCATACATTGTTAGTCAGTGGTGCTGGTTTCGGTCATTATGCAAATGTATAAGGTTGGGGAAACCTGCAGTCAGCTGAGACTGAAGAAGTCATCAGAGGTGACGAAACGTTTCTCCCACTAAAAAACGTTACGTCCAGATGAACAGATTCAACTTTTTAGGATCTTTAGTATATTGTTTATTTATATTCTAGTTTTCCTTAGAGGTTGTATTTAGGTTGTTTTTGTGATTCTTGCCTTCCCGAGT
>VUQS01057887.1:0-14368 GCA_015108495.1 Heterochromis multidens | reverse complement strand
TTTTATTTATTTATTTCTTTAAACCTGTCCTGTCCGGCAGTTTTAGCAAGGAGAATCATGGTCTGAATGCTTTGTTGTGCCAAACACGTTTGCTTTGCCAAGAGGAACGTTACAGACTCTCTATAGGCTCCTCTTGTTAGTCTTTTTATTTTATTTATTTTATTGTATTATTCACATTATTATTTGTGTGGTTGTTGAGCTGGCTGTTGAGCTGGGTGAGGGCCAGGTTGGAATTTTTGTTAATCTGTGTCTTTCAAGTATGCAAGCCTTAAGGAAGTACAAGCAGTAGCTCATTAACGCAAATATCTAATCAGCCAATCACATGATGTCAACTCAATGCATCTCGATGCATTTGGGCATATAGAAATGGTCAAGAAAACCTGCTGAAATTCAAACCGAACATCAGAATGGGGACCTCTAGGGTTTACAGAGAATGGTCTGAAAAAGAGAAAATATCCAGTGAGTGACAGTTCTCTGGGGGAAAGTGCTTTGTTGATGTCAGAGGTCAGAGGAGAATGGCCAGATTGCTTTGAGCTGATAGGAAGGCAACAGTAACTCAAATATCCACTGGTTACAACCAAGGTATGTAGAAGAGCATCACTAAACGCACAACACATCAAACCTTGAAGCAGATGGGCTGCAGCAGTGGAAGACCACACCGGGTGCCACTCCTGTCAGCTAAGAACAGGAAACTGAGGCTTCAGTGTGCACAGGCTCACCAAAATTGGACGATGTAAGACTGGAAAAAATGCTGCCTGGTTTGATAAGTCTTGATTTCTGCTGCAGCATTTGGATGGTAGGGTCAGAATTTGGCGTAAACAACATGAAAACGTGGATCCATCCTGTGTTTTATCAACAGCTCCTTTTTTTCTATTAGTGGACTTGACTGAAGTAGCTTTGCATGATTCAAAATTCAAAATAATCCTTATTTATCTTATTCTGGGCCTAAGTGCAGTCCCTCAGTTCCTTCTTTGCCTAAATCTGTTTTAGCTCCGTTTCCCTCTTTTAAACCAGCTTTCTTCTCCTAATAAGAGGGTTTGAACAGGATGGGCTCTTGTGCTCAGAGCCACAGTTTGTACCTGAGATGACCTTATCAGGGATATTAGGCATCATAAGGAGCCAAGAGTAGAAAAATCTATCTTAAAGAGAGTTTTTTGATCAGTCTGAAGTCTGAGTTTTTGGCTCATGGAAATTGCTTGCACATAAGATGAACTCTAGAAACCTGACCATGTTTAATATGAGCATCCACCACAATAACACCATACATATGACAGAAAATAAGGAAAAGCATAAAAGTTCCTCTTTAAAGGTAGTGTTGTATGATGTCAGTCTGCCATAGATGAACTCAATAATATCGCTTTTAAATAATTTTTTCATTTACTTTTCCCGTAATATCTCAGGCTCTTGCAGGTATGAACACTTGTTTGGTTGTAAATTCCATATGCGTCAGAAGAAATGCAAACAAACCTCTAGATAATGACAGAAGCCATGACGTATGAAAGATAGCTTTATTGCACAAGGTGTTAAATGATCTTTTTAGTTTTTGCTTTCTTTTCATAGAAAATGTACCTTTGAACACAAGCAATTGCTGTAACAAGCAACTCAAACAAATGTTTGGGATACCCTCAACATTGTTTTTTTTTTATTTGGATTTTCATACACTTTTTCCTTCAATTTTTCCCTTTAAGCAAGCATGCAATGACTTCATTTGAGGATGAACAAAATATAAAATAATGATAATAAAAAAAAGTAAACAGGACAAATGACAACATCAAAAGACTTTTAAAAAAGAATAAAAATTCAACAAATTAGTATCAAAAAACATAAAGGGAAAGAAAAAATGTTTTTTTGCCCATTTCAGAAGTAAAATACTTTTTTTTTTTTTTTGATACTATTTCAATTTTGAAACTGGGGCATTCAACCCTGATGTGTCCCCTGATTTATTCTGACGAAAATAGCTCTTCATACAAAACTGTGTATATGTACAAGACTTAATCTATAAACAACACTGACAAAGGTAGAGATGACGGATCTTGTATGGTTAGGGTGGTGAATTTTTTTACTTAAATTTATCTGAATGGGGATTAAATGACAAGAGCCTGAATGATTCAGGTTTACAGACAAGCTCCTGTCCAGTATATACACAATACAATAGTAGTTTGTGTGACCAAAAGAGCTATGAGTCCCTGATTTCACTTGGCTGAACTAGTTTTAGCCGCAGGCCACATAGCTTTGTATTGTTTGGCCTCTGGAACCAAAAATTTTGACAATGCGCCAAACAAGTTAAATGGAAAATTAAAATTCAAAATCAACAGAAGAACAGATTCCCCTCCCCCTAAACAAACAAGCAAGCAAACAAAGCAAATGGGTAAATAAATATAAACCACAAAACCGCTATCATGGAGATGCTTCAAGAAGACACTCCAATAGGTTCTTGTGTGAATGTACATTAGCGCAAAATGGAGGGGTATCGAGATAAAGAAAGTGGGACATTTACAGTACTTAAAACAGGACAACAACAAAGATATCAATTGAGCGATCATTATATATTTTTCAAAACTGAACTCCCTGACATATAACATCTCTCAACATTAAGTTATCGTACTTCATTCACATCATGACTGGGATTCCTTCAGCTAGTTGTCTTTTTATCTATGAAGAGCAAAGACTGGCTGCGAGGCACGGCTGACTGAGAAGTCGACAGGATGCTCTATCTGTGACTGTCAATCTCTGCCATCCATGCCACAAATAGAAGCCTTAATACTCTATAATAACTAAAAGTCTGTGACCACTTTGCAGCAAACCTTCTCCCAGCATAAAACTTATTTGGGGATCCTCTGAGACACTGATTTGGTTTCTGAATGTTATTGTATTTACCAACCACTCAGGCTACTGACATGCTTAATAAAAAGTCAAAAAGCCTATATCCTCATAGGTAGACTTATATTATTACAGAAATCCTGGAAGGCCTTGTGTCATGATTGTTTTCACCAAACAACCAAGGAGGCATTGCAATCCAAGGATGTCGTGTTCTGCTGCCTATCTTGGTTTTCCCATGTCACCGTGCGGAAAGGAAAGCATCACTCTCTGTCCAAACGTAAGCAAAACACCTTTCTGTTAGTCGGCCTACATACAGTAACATACAAAACATCCTGTATATATACTAAACATTTTCTCTCTTTAGTCCAACCTTTTTTTAAAATTTCTCTTTTCTTTAAATTTCATGATTGAGCGATTGTCTCGTTCTTAAAATTTGACATTAACATTAAATTGCTGTATATAATACTACACTATTGTAGTATGTAAATTTTATACTTTGTCATAATTTCACTTAAATGTCAATAATATACCTACATAGAAATATATATGTAAATTCTTTATAATACCAAATATTCTGTATTTGTAATGTGAGAAATTATAGCTGGTTCATTTGGGTTGTCGTGATTTGTTAAAGTTAGACAATGTTCAGCTGCAGAGTGATGTGTGGAGGATGTTAATGTGACAGAAATCTTATTGGAAGGGAACCTGAATCATTACTTTTGGAATCAACATTAGAGAATCTGCCAATAGCATTATAGGGCTTTTAGAGACACAAGAGAGGGTGAACGATACAGTAAGAATAGGGAACTTAATTGGAAGGCTTGCAAATTGACAATAATACTCAAACTATGGAGGACAATATTTGTGTGTATGAGAGACAGGATGGCCACACAGCTTCATACTGGCTATTGTAGTCTTCATATTCATAAACACAGAGCTTTTAGCTCCTCGGTTACAGTCAGTATTTCAAAATGACCACAGAATCGCTTCCTGGTTTTTCGCTGTGCAACTCCTGCGAGAGCTGAGTGGAGCTGAGCACCAGCCGGCTGGAACTGTTAGTTGGAGTTAGTAGTTCTTTTATAGAGTCCCACATGAACATGAAAAGTAGGGTTAGCTGGGTCTCTGTCTGGGAGAACATGTTTCCCAAGGTAAATCAGACAGGATGATGGGCAGTTCACCATTAGTTGGGTTTAAAGAAAAATGGTTGCATTCCCATTCTGGCCCAGACCAAAGAGTGCCACAGTGGGGCTGGCTGAGGAGTGGGACAGCAGTCTGTGCAGAAGAATGGACTACACCAGCGTGTATGACTTGGAGTAGGCCCCCACACTCTGTTTCTGCAGCCTCCCCAATGCAGAGGAGCTGCTCTCGAGGAGCGAGTCTCTGGAGCCCCCCACCTTGTTACTGTTGGTAGGGTTGCTGCTCGTGCTGGAAGTGGAAGCTGTTGCTGCATTATTGGAGCTGGGCATGGTGAGAGTCCTTTGAGGCAAGGTGGCAGTGCCAGAGCTCGCACCCAAGCTGCCCAGCCCAGAATGGCCCAGTGTCTGGGCCTGCTGCTTTGCAGGGTCTAGAGTCTTGTGACGGCCCTGGGTGTGATATGCCCGCTGTGTCAAACTGCGGATTGATGCTTCCCGCGGCGGCACAGCCGGGCATGGGTCATGCAGCTCCCCTTGCTTGCGGAAGAATGGGTCTGTCTTCATGTAGAGGGGTAGGTTGCAGAATTCACCTAAGAAGGCCAACAGAAGAGTCAGAACAAAACCATACAATTCAAATATTCATATGAGTAATCACTTCCTACAACATATGAGTTGGAGGTTTTGCTTCCTTGTGTAGTGTTAAGTTTTTCTGAGTGCTATTAAATATTTTTGGATTATCACCAGTGACAATAATTCCCTGTGTTGCATATTTATGTTTATGGTGTAATAAAAACCTTTCTTTGGTTTATACCTACACCAACTTCACACGGAAACCTTTTTATCCCTACTACAATATTTGCAATTTGTCATTGTCGTTTTGAGTTTCCTTTTGGAATTAAGTATACTTTAGTTATCTCATGGTTCTGGGTTTCTGTGTCGTGTTTGCGTTGTTTAGAGTTGTTGCTTTAATTTAGTTCATCATATTATGAGATTTTTAAGTCTAGTTATTTTATATTTTGGCTTTTTATTAGAGAAGAAGAAGCAGAAGTGTGTATTGGGTGTCTTAACTGTAATAATGTGTAGTCCTACATGTGCACTGAATGTAAAACAAGTAAAAAACAAACAGGAAAACAGACTATGTCTTATCAAAGATGCTAAGTTAAATCAAGAGGGAGTTCCTAGAAAGGTCTCCACGTGGGTCTCAGCTTTCATACGTACTTTTGTTAGCGCGGTGGGGAATGGGCACAGCCACATTTTTACCGCGGTCGTAGTCCTGCGGTTTGGGTGGTGAGGCAGTGAAGCGGCAGATGCCTGGTTCAGACGGTGTGCTGAGGGAGGTCATGCTGTCTGCTGGGTCATTGGTACCTGTTGTCATTTGGTCAGATGAGCTATCAGAGATGAAACATTCTGTGATGGTAAACTTGGCGTGCTGCAGGTGCTCCTCCAACTTGGCGTGCTCATACGCCCTAGCCAGCTCCTCATAGGTGGAGGAGGCGCTCTCTGTGGACACCATGCTGTTTCGACCCTTATCTGAAAGAAAAAGGGTTTAATATGTGTGTAGTGTTAGGGTATGGCAGTTATAAGAGAGCAGGTTTTCTTAATTTTAACCCACCTGTGTCTTGTGAGAGGCTGGCGCTGTAGCTGTCACTCTCGGTGGCTGTGATGCCATGAGAGCCCATCGTCCGCCAGTCAGACGTCAGCGTTCGTGCCGAGGCGGTTGACTGGCTCTGACTTGGCCGGCTAAGTGTCCACTGGCTGGAGTATCTGTTCCTAGAACTGTGGGCTGATTTTATGCTCTTCCGGGACACAGGGTCTGAGAGAGGTCACAGAGATCAGAGAACACCTTGGTATCAAAGATGTTCAGTATCCATGTGTTAACTGTCAAAAGTCTATATTTTCTCACCCTCTCCAATAAAAGATCAAATCTGTCACTCATATTTATATGCTCAAACTATTTCATTGAAAACTGTGACAGGCCGTACATATATATATATATATGAGAGAGAGAGAGAGAGAGAGAGACACACACACACACACGAAAAAAAAAACCCAAAACAAACTCACTTGTACCAGGTCGGATGTCTGACATGTCAATCAAAGGGCCTGAATTCTGGATAAGGGCTTGGTGATGCAGAGACACGCCTGTACAGAAGTTCTGTGGATTCACTGACTGGCTGAACTCAGTATCTGTCACTGGCACTGCTGCCTTGTCCTCTCCTGTTGCAGGCAAGATATTAGGAAATAAATAAGTTACATAAAAATGCTAAAGATGATCTCATAGATACTTCTAAAAACTACACTATCAATGGCAGGTGCGTTGCTGTCAATGTCCAGTCACATGCCTATCTGTTTGATGCCTTCCTTGTCCTCAATGAGTAGCTGGACACGTGGGATGTCAATATGAAGCCTTGGTCCTTGAGGAGGGCCCTTCACTGGAGTGTCTATACTGCGATTGTTCTTGCTACACACAGAGACAAAAAATAAAAAAAATAAACATGTAAGTCTGATATCTCTTTATGCATAATACCACTATTCTATACAGTACCCATTAGAAATAAAGTTAGCTGTCTCTTACCTGATAAGCATCTCAGCAAGGCTCTTAGCATCTGTAAGAAGACAATATATTGATTAGACATATTTAGCTTTGAAGATATTTTTTTCACTTTTTCACTTGTGTTACAGTCATGTATTAAATACAATTTCACTTATTTCTTTCTAATTTTCTTTCCTACCTCTAAGTCGTTTGAGCCTCTTCTCCTTGCGTTTCTTGCGTATAATGAAGAGTAAAGCAACGCCCAGGGTAACCAGGATTACAGGAGAGCCAATGGAGAACAGCTTCTTCACATCATCCCCCTCTCCACGAGCAGATTTAATAGGGGGGATTGTACCTAATGAGAATAGTAGAAGAAGAAAAATTAAATACAATTTATAAGGGTCAGTAACAGAAATAGAGATGACTGAAGAAAGATACACAGAGACTGAAAAAACTAGGATATACTTACTGCCATCGTAGTCAGTAGTGGCAAACTGGGAGGTCTGGTTGCCACACCCAGCACTGTTGCAGGCCTTCATTTTGAGCTCATACCAGGTGGCTTCTCTCAGCTCACTGAGGAAGAGCTGATTTGTGGAATTGGCCTTGAGGCTCTGCCAGGCCCAAGTACCTTTGGGCCTGAAGTCCAGCATCAGGTCGGTGATGGGGCAGCCCCCGCTGGTCCAGCCCTGTAGGTTGAGCCCTGCATGAGTGGAGTTGATGTGGGTTAGCAGTGGCTGGTCCTTGTTGAACACTGGTTCTGGAGAAGGAAACGACAGTAGGTTAGAAATATAATGCCAACAACGCAATTTAAAATTTATTTAAGTGTGATCCTTCCATAACTTTATGTTTGAGAAGAAAACTGTAGCTATTGATACTACTAATATAAGCATATATAGTAAAGAAGATAAAAACACTGAGAAAACAAGTTGGTGTCAGATTTATTTCTACAACAGCTGAAAGAAAAAAAATATTTTCCCTTATTTCAGCACTTTTCTCTACACCCCTCACCTCTTCCATGTGTCTTTGCCTCAATGATCTCGCTGATGCGCCCTGAGCCTACACTGTTCTTGGCAGCCAACTTGACCTTGTACCAAGTTCCACAGCGGAGATTATCCAACCTGAAGGAACGCTCGCTGGAGCTGATGAACACATCCCTCCATTCCTCTGTGTTGTCCACAGAATACTGCAGCACAAATCCTGCAGGCACAAAGCACAGATTTATGTCAAACACAACTACCTAAAAACAAAGGAAAGATTTTGGTGTATCATTGCTGCAGCTACATCTGTTGGACACCAGGGGGCAACAATAAGCTACAATTAGCCACAGTCTGCTCCAGTTTGACTTCTTTTTACCCAGAAACATAAGCTCATTGCACAACTGGATAAGTACATATGACATCAAAAGTGTGAAGCACACTCACAAAAGGGGGCAACTATATTTAAATACCTCTGATGGAGCTTCCTCCATTATCCCCAGGAATCCAAGCCAGGGTGATGGAGGAGGTGGAAGTAGTGGAAACAGTCAGACGAGGCTGGTCAGGAGGAACTGGATGTGCACACACAGACAGCAGAGACAGAAACTCAGCACCAGGGCAGAAGCAAACACACTTTCTCTGTGTCTGTTTTACTCAAATAAATCTTCTATTTCTTCTTACCTTGCACCACAAGGTTCACTATGATGGTGTCAAAGCCAAGGGTATTAGTGGCTGTACAGGTGTAGTACCCAGAATCCTCTGCTTTGACTGAGCGTAGCACCAGCGTACCATTGGATAGGATCTGCCTCTGGCTGTCAGCTGTCACAGGGATGGCAGAGTCCTCACTGATAAAGAGCAGACAGGTTGTCCAAGATTAAGACCCTCATCCTTAAGTAAGCAGAGTTTTTTAAATCCATTTTTCCTCACAAGAAGTAGCATCTGCATGAGCAACTTATATCTCTGACATCTAAAGGGTATATGATGACCTGTCTGACCTGTCTTTGGTCCATTTAATTGTGGGAGTAGGCTCTCCCACTGAGCTGCAGGGCAGACGTACTTCCTTCATCCAGGGTGTGGTCACAGTGCCCCCAAAGGACAGAATCTTAGCTGGGACTGCACACAAAGACGCAACGAGATAAACTTAACTTACATCTTTAACACATGCTGTTAAACTCAAATAGTAAGGATTACACCAAGATGTCTTTATTCATATTTTATGTTGTCTTTCTGTGTCTGCTTTTAGATGAATAAGTGGGCCTGAAAAAGGCATTTCTCCTGAAGGATTAAAAAGCTGTAACATAGTATTTTAATGTAGCCTCCTTCCAAAACTCTTAGTCTTGAGTCTATCATTTCTCCATAAATCCTCCCCTCTATTGATTTTTGCCTGCTATGTTTCTCCCCAAGGGTCATTTTACTGGATAGGCCCTGTTCATCACCACATAATTAACAACAGCGTTTCTTGCAACATAGCCGCTGCTCAATCAATACCACGGCTGTCAATCAATAGCAGAGATTGTACACAGAGAGAGGGAGGGAGACTGATGAAAGTGATCGGTGTAAAGGAGATCATGCTGCCGGTTCATAGCCATGTTTAGAGCGCTCTCCCTGATAACCTTTGCACAAATCTCTTTACCCTTCTTCTCTACAACTGCCATGCCTAGAGGACCCACCTTTCCCAGCAGGCTCCACTGTGACCTTTGCGCTAATGTTGCCTCTTCCAGCAGTTGTCACAGCTGCAGCCCATATGAGGTATTGTTTACCGCGGGTAAGGTGCGTGATACGGTAGAAGAGCATCTCTGGGTTGGCCTCATACTCACTGGGAGCCTGGGACAGAGGGCACGCAATGTCATGTTAGCAAATAACACAGTAATATAACAAGAGTGGTGGCAGCTTGTGTGCTTGATTGAAATGCTCCATGTTATAGAGCTACAATGTGTATTGAAATAAAACACCAATAATGATGTAAGAAAATTAATTATGATGAACACAACATTAATTTTGGCTCTATATTGTTCAAATTTGGGGACAACAAACAAGATACCAAGACCCTAAACTAATGCACGTGTAGCCAATATCATTCACTTTTTTAGACCCGTTCTTTTCCTATTGTGACACATCAAAATGTGCTCAGTGAAAAAGGGGCTATGCAATTTTTGGAAATAGTTTAATTTCCTTGAAAAGTGTCAGTATCACGAAACAATGAAAAAGCACACTTTCTGTAAAAATGAGGGGAAAGCCAAATGGTACTCTCAATGTAATCTTTTTATTTTACATTTTTATATATCAGTATCATCAGCAGACTTTGCCTTCTTCAGTATAAAAGCCAGAAATTATACACGTGTACTGCGCAGTACAAGTATCTCAAATCACTTAGATCAAAAGCACAAACATAGAAATAGAGTCCAGTGAGATGTTTTGTCACTGTTACACTGACAGCAATGATTATTTCTCTATTTATGTCTTTCCAAAAATGTAAGGATGATGTTGTGCATGGATTTTCTCAGCTTATTGATTTAATTTCCGTGCACATCAACTTGTAAACTCATTGTCGGAAAAACATAAATGTTACGTTATATACAATTTGGCATAATTTGAATATTTTGAGGTGGTGAAAGCTTTATGCAGGGCAAATTGAGTGTTGAGTTGTGGAAGACAAACAGATGTGGTAATCTTATTTTATATTTTGAGTGTGAATGAATGAGATCAAATTAACTACATTTAAAAAAGCATAATGATCAAGTGTGGATCAATTTTTTAAAAACAAAACCCATAGAACTATAGAAAAGTTGCACATCCAGCAGTATGATTGCTTAGAGTTGAAGATAGATAGGTCCACACAGAGGTTTACATTTGCTGTTTTGCCATTTTTTTGTGTTGACCTATCTATTTTCAACAGTATTGTTGACTGTTCCACTACTCAAAATAAATTTGACACAAATTAACTACTGCAACTTATAATATTGTACTTGAGGCCTCAACACTGGATCAAAGAATCACTGATGTCCCTGTGGATATACAAACAAACCTTCGAGAATGAACATACGCACCCGCATCCACACAAACGCACACACCAGTGCGTGCACAAAAACACTGTTGTCTCTTAAGATGATCCTCTGTTCGATCTCTTTAATCTGTTCATCTTTGTGTTCATCGTCAATTCTTTCACCATTTGCTTTTCCTGCTTTTCCCTCTTCTCCTCTATCCCTCTCTGTCTAGCTCAGTGAAGAGGAGTAGATGGAGTGACACAGGGAGGGGAGGATGTGTATAAGTGTGTGTGTTTGTGTGTAGGGGGTTCGAACATTCCTTCAGCATCGTGGCGGTGTTGTGGTGATCCAGGGAGTGATACAGGGAGATAATGAAAAGACGGACAAAAGCACTCTCATCTTGATGTGACTGATACCCTCCTCTCTCCTCCGTTCCACCCTGCCTGTCTCTCCCTCTCCCCACATCCCTCTCTATTTCCCCTTGGTCTTTCCCTACCTCTAATGGTGTGCCTCTTTTTCTCTCTCAACCTCCTTTCCCCCCTCCCTCCTTCCCTCTCTCCTCCATGCCTGTGCTCATTTACATGGCACTCATGCACAGAGAGGGAGGAGTATTTGTGAATAATAAGAAAGTGAGATTCTAGCCTGATATCAGACTTCGCCGTGTGCTGGTGTTTGTGTGCACATGATCTAACCACAGTTGAAATGCTGCACGTATGTGTATAAATAGAAAATGTCGAAATGTGATGTCTCTGTGAGTGTGTGTTTCTGATGCGGCAGTGTGCATGTGTGAGCTTGTTCTCTGCCTCATTTGCATATCTACGTCTCATCACGTTGCCAAGACAACCTCATCTGTTCATCTGGGAGGGCAGGAAATAAAGCGATGGTGCAAACACAGTGAAAGAGAGAGACGCACAACACACACACACACACACACATGTATACAGGTTCATTTAACAACAGTAGTTACAAATGAATTATTTCCATTGGTAGAGATTTAATAAGTAACTTGGTTCTCACGGACCTCAGAGATTTTCTATTGGCCCTTTATGAATCACACCCACAGAAGAGGCACTTACTGGCTGTCCAGATCCTGGACTGGAGCAGTAGATGGTGTACTTGCGGATAATACCATTTGGTTTGAGAGGAGGCAACCAGGACACAACCACACTAGTTGGGGAGGAGGGAACTGCCTTGATGCCAGCCGGTGGGCCAGGAACTAGAGAAAACACACAGCAACATCAGCACGGTGGGCATGCATATGTGTGTGTGTTTGTCTTTGTGCAGGCACATGCTGGGTGTTGGACGCCTATTAAAGTGAGCAGGCTTTATTTTGCAGATTGGTAGTCTTAGCCTGTACTAAGCTGCTCTGGAAGGACTTTGAAGAACACCCTTTTCAGTGGATGGCTGTGACATATGTTCATTCAGACACTGGTCAGCAGTTCTGACTCTGTGACACCCAGCATTCTTGTAACTCTCAAACAGATTAGACATTAGCGTCTGATCCTCTGCTAGCCACTTCAGCTTGGCTCTGGACACTGTTTAATACTCTGATTACAAGATAATGGCACAACAGGGGCTTAAAAAACATGCATACGTTACAAAAACACATCAGGACACTGGATACTTTGAAAGGTGAACAATAATGCTTTTGTTTCATTGGTCTTACAGTACAGGGTCCACACTATCAACCCTATTCAATCCAAACCATAAATATAACTTGTGTCTGACAGTGGGCCTCATCTGGCCTCTACAGAAGGAGGCTACCACAGTGTAAGACCCAGCCCTCTAAATCCGACCTCCCATTCTTCTTTTTCTTCTTTGTGAGGCCCCCTGATGCAGCCATACTGCCACTCTCTACCCTTAGACTCCTTCACCCTACAGAGGGCATGAGTGGGCAACAAAAACAGAACTCATAAAGGAGAGATGCAAGTTTTAAAAGAAGCAGGCAGGGATGAAAAAATGACAAGGATCATGGGTGTAGTTCTAGTCGGTGCAATGATGGCAGTGGTGGCAGCAGGGAGGAGCAGAGGAGGCAGTCATCATTATCATAACTGGACTCCCATGTCAAAGGAGGAGCGTCAGTAAGAGCTGGGAGAGTTAGGTCCCATCTGGTGCCCAAAATCTGCCCAGGACTCCAGACAGACAGTCAGTCTGCCGAGTCAGTCTGCCGCATAGCCAGCAAAACCCATGATGAGGAAGAGAGTGCTGCTAAGTGAACAGTGTCATCTACACAAATACATGATGGACTACTGAGCCAATCAGAAGAGGACAGCAGTCTAGACACAAAAAAACAAACAAACAAATTTCTTTTATATTTTTTTGACTCATTATTTGTTGTCAGCCAAGAATAGGCTGTGTGATCACCATTCTATCTTTCCATCTTCAACCCCCGAGGCCCCTCCTCCTCCTTTATAAAGAGACATGGATCTGGCTGTAATCCTGCCTCCAATGGTGTAAGCACAAAATTAATTCTCTCTAATCCAAAAGGAGTTAATCCCTATGCCTACAGCAAGAGGGCTGGTGGTAAGGATGCAGGCCCAGGGTGACGGCTGACTCCTGGATGCTATATGCTCTTAGAGAGCACCTCTCCCTCCTCCCTCTCTTCCTCCAGTATCTCCCGCCAACCCCTCCCTTAGCCCAGAGCTGTGGACCCAAAGCCTCTTAATTCTCATTAGCACTGTTAATGGAGCTTCCCAGCATAAATGAGCTTTTGTTATGGGTTTGAGATACAACGAGCGCCCTTTTTTTAATCTACCTCCCTCCCATTTCCCATCTCCCTACACTGTACACTTTTCTGCACATAAAAAATAAATAAATTATGAGTTGTATACTCACGATCCTCTCGAGTTTGGATATACAGGACATTGCTGCGAACCCCATCTCCAGCTTGTGTGTAGGCCAGCACCTGAACACTGTAGTTAGTGAACTTCTCAAGCCCTCGCAGCTCCACCTGTTCACGTGTGGTGGTGATGTTCTGCATCTCTCCCCATTCTGAGGGAGAGGATGAAAACTTGTTTTAGAGTGTATCGGTGGTTTTCTGGACAGGACCAACACAGACCAACTCTGTCTCCAACAAAATATATTTATTTGGTAAATATGCTTATGTGGATTGGAATGTGTCCATTATTTGGATTGCATGATAGCAGCTGAATGGAGGAGTTGTAGATTTTTTTAAGGCATTTATTGTACATGAATATAAGGCAGAACATTTTTAAGTGA
This sequence comes from Heterochromis multidens, assembly GCA_015108495.1. Classification (NCBI taxonomy): domain Eukaryota; kingdom Metazoa; phylum Chordata; class Actinopteri; order Cichliformes; family Cichlidae; genus Heterochromis; species Heterochromis multidens. The sequence goes on along the minus strand of VUQS01057887.1, from coordinate 705 downwards.
AGGGTTAATCGTTATGTTGATTTTAAGGAATTACCTTTCTATTTTAAGCAAATTTTGATCAGATTAAAGCAAATCAATTTTTTTAGGAGACAGAATTGGAACTACGACACATAGACACTCAGCTATACTATTGTTAAAAATCTAAGAAACTATGACAAACTAAGCAGCAAACTTTGGGGGTGAAAAATTAAGCCAGTGCAGAAGTGCCAAAAACTCTAATACCTGGAATGGTCATTTGAGACATCTCTCAAATTAAAATGACTAACTTAATCCTGTAAAGCCTGAACCATGAAATTATTGCCAGAAAATTCTTTTTTTTTGAAACTGGAGTATTTATTGAACCTTCTGACAAATTAAAAAAAAAAAAAAAAAAAATTAAATATCAATTTGCATATATGAGGTTAATTTTGTATCATTTTTGCTACATCTGACATTTTTGTGCAATTTATTGCTCACAGTTTGTTTATCTTAAACAAGCCAAAACATTTAAGGAAGTTAGGGTTAAAAAAATCACACTGCTGATGTAGAGGTCTCAAAAATTCATGTGTCAAATTTGATACACTTGGGTTAAGAGCTGAAATAAACATGTTTGTATTATTAGAGCCATTTGTAATATTTTGTAATTTTGTAATATATTGTAATATTTAATATTGGTATTTAAACTTGTTAATTACTGTTCTTACCGTCCTGGAGTAACTGTGACCA
>VUQS01057884.1:21189-34376 GCA_015108495.1 Heterochromis multidens | reverse complement strand
GTTAGAGCCTTTTGCAAACAAAATGTGTCACTTTGACCATGAGTGCCTCTGTTTAGGCCTGTGTGTTAACTGTTTGGAAAATGTGGAGTTTGAGTTGACTGCTGCATGAAAGCAATCAAGAAAAACTGTAAAAGTTTGGGGAAAAAAACTGTAAATCATGTCTCTAATATGCAAGTTTTTTTTCTGTTATAGGACTTCCATTTGGGTATCCCATATGGGCAAAAAATATCCATGGTTACATGTGAAACCTACCTTGAACCCTTAAACTTGACTTGATGGATGTTAACAGGAAGAATTTGTGCCTACCGTATTTTTCGGACCATAAGGCGCACTTAAAATCCTTTAATTTTATCAAAAATCGACAGTTCGCCTTATAATCCGGTGCGCCTTATGTATTAATTCTGGTTGTGCTTACTGACCTCGAACCGATTTTATGTGGTACACGGTGCTCAAAAATCTGTCAAAATGCTTTAGAATGACTTTGGTAAGCTACGAAGCCGCACCGCTTGATGGATGTTGGAGCATTGCGGCTACCGTAGTCAGGGGCCTTGCGGAGTAATACGTACTGTACTTCAACATAATATTACGGTGTGTTTATTAGGACCCCAAAATGGCACCTGTTAAGAGACATGGGAGGAATGAACTGAAAAAGTGAGTGTATTGTTTTGTATTTTATGTTACAACTGAACAATGTTGAGAGTTATTGTGAATGAGTTGAATAAAGTTTGACTTATCTGACTGTTTTGTTTCGCTGAATGCGCTTTATAATCCGATGCGCCTTATGTATGAAAGTAGACCCATTCATTGATATTGCGCTTTATAGTCCGGTGCGCTTTATAGTCCGGAAAATACGGTATGCAAAAAAATCAAATGCTTTATGCAACTATTTTTAATCTAAAACAAAAATCAAAGAAGAATGCACTATTAATATGGAAGAGATTAGATGATACAGTCTAAACAGGTGAAAAATACAAAGCCATGGATAAATACCACCATCAAAAAAGTTTTGCGTGGAGCTCCTTTCAGTAATAAACAAAAATGAGGTCCAGTGCAAACTGTACCAGGTAAAGCTAGCATGTTAAAAGTCTGCCCCAACTATGCACAGACACTTGAGAGCAGTTTGTGGTGTGGGTCAATATTTGAAGAATAGTAGGATAGTTACAAGTGAAAACAAGTGAATTGTGTTTTTGCTTGAAATTCCATCTTTAGTGCCCTTCAACCAAGGCGTGAAACCCCTGCTTTAAGGCACAACTTAGCAGAACTAGTTTTTCATGTGCATACTTGAATTGAAGAAGGGATGACGGAGCAGCTGCTCACACACCAAAATACAGGCACGTAGTTTAAGGGCGTTTTTCACACCTGCTGTGTTTAGTTCGTTTAAATCGAACTCTGGTTTGTTTTCCCCTTTGGTGCGGTTTGTTTGTGCAGGTGTGAACAGAGTAATCGCACTCTGGTGTGGACCAAAACAACTGCACCAAGACCCTTTGGAGAAGGTGGTCCCCATGCGGTTCCAAATGAACTCCAGAGCAGTTCGTTTATTGTGAGAATGTGATCAGACCTCAAACCCAACCAACTACCAGGTGTACGTTGCAAGTTTGAGCTAAAAACCGTCCCGTAGCCACGCATGATTTGTATTCTGTTATGCAGCAAGGGATTATAGATGTGTAAATGTCAGTATGGGTTAGCAACTAGCCGTGAAATGAACGTAAATTCTCTGTGTTCTCCAATAGTACAGAACACAGCACCTTCTTCCTGTATTTACTTTTGTTGCTCCCGCCCCAGACACATCTGGCCAATAAGCTGACTAACCATGCTCACGTGGTTTGTAATGACGCATTTTGGTTTGTTTGGAGTTCGCTTGGATTTTTCTATGTGAAAAGAAACCAAACCACAGGACAAAGCTTACAAAAAGTTTACAAACTCATCAACTGAGTCGGACCAGAGTAAACGAACAATTGGTATGAAAACACCCTAATATTACTTTTAAAGTGCAGCCCACATCAGCCCTACATCGATTTAAAAAACAAAACAAAACACATCTCTAAGTTTTGTAGTCATTTTCTTGGTGTAGCTTGGTTCACACTCTCATTATCCATCATACTGTGGAAGTCTTAACAAAACCGTTACCTCACTGAATGTGGATTTGTTGGTAATTTCTTGTTTCCCTTTTCCACTGTTGCAAATTAATGATTTTTTTATTTTTTTTTTTATACAAGTAATACACCTGCCTAGGTTGGGATATTTTTTTTTTTTTAAGTTGGAATGAAGAATCTGGTTTCAGGGTTTAAATAAACAATTATTGTCATTGCACCATGCCTGTTTATTATATTGTGCTTTCTGTGCAGTCTACCTCAGACCATAAATCACTGAAACATTTCAGCTGTATCTGCAATGCTGAAATCCTAGTCATGTTAATCTTAAAAACTTTTGTTTTTAAGTTAAAAAATATTCTATATTCTAAATGCTGGTTTTCTGGCTTACTCATGAATTTAGTTGCTGTGTTTACTCCCTTAAATCTGCCTCTGCTTTCACCGCTCACAGCTGACCAGGAGGGAAGTGTTTAGGTAGGACTCCACTTTGTGGCATCCAGCTGTCCTAAATAAAACAAGATTTGGAAGTAAACACTGGTTTGAATTTGAACTGTAAGGAAACAGTGCGATGAAAGACGCAGAGAAAATGAAAGCTCATAAACCGTCACACAGTTGTATGGATTATAGAAAACTGACATTTATTGACCGCAGTGTGTTGTCAGTGGAGCTCAGCCCTTTAATGGATAGAGTGATTCTGCTGGTTTGTCTTTTGTTCTTTTTATAATCAGGTTTATGAATGTTTCTGGAGTTGATCCTTTTATTTTTATTTTTTTACTCAGGTTTTCCCATCCTTCTCTTCCCATTGACTGCTGGGGCCTGGCCTGCTTTCATTTTAATACCCTCATTTTGTATAACAAAAAGTAAACTTGAGCCCCTGCCTATAATCTCAATAAGTGTTTTGTGTGTAGTGACAGTTCAGGAGCAGCTCTTGTCAAATAAAAGAGTTTTCATTGCAGTGGCAGATGTGTGTAAACATATGGACAGACAGAAAGGGTTATTGCATGTCTCAGGCTCAATATCCTCTCAGTGTGGGCGTTGTCATTGCTGTGGCCATTGGGTTAGAAAAGTGCATGAATGCAGCAAAGCCTGATGTCCTCTAGTGGCTGTTTTGAATAAGTGCATTCTTAACCAATATTGACTGGTTCTGGAAACGTTTGCGGTTCAATCACAGGAAGAAGGACTGTTTTATGAAAACCACCGGATTTAGGATGTGACCACAGATTTTGAGATAATTTAGGCTTTAAAGGCTGAAACAGGCACAATGGGACTCAGTTCTCTTCACTCAAGAAGCTGGGATCAAAGCCGAGTTGAGAAAAAATAGGCACTAGAGTGCATATATATGTAAACTGTAGTTTATTTACTTCAAAGGTTTAGCATAGAGCTATAAATATGAACTACAGCTGAGTTCTGGATAGGACCAGGCTGCATAAATAGCGCACTGTAAACGTGCAGTTTGTGCTTTTATGTAGATTTGATTGAATATCTTGTGCAGCTGTTTGATTTTAATAATTTTAAACACTTTTGACAGGCAGTAAAATAACATTAGTGCTACATCATTCTGTGTAAAATAGTGTTTCATTTTCAAAAAATGCTGCTTCTTTGAATTCTACCTCCAGGCAGGAAGGGAGCACCGCTACATCCTTGACACAGGGAAAGAGCGGGACTCATAAAATTTGCCTGGTGTGCTCTGATGAGGCTTCGGGCTGCCACTACGGCGTTCTCACCTGCGGCAGCTGCAAGGTCTTCTTCAAGAGAGCAGTAGAAGGTGCAACACCATAATATTTCATCATTCATGCATTAATTCTTTGCAGTAACACAGTAATTACTAGTGTTTGCCCCTCAAGTTGACTGGGGTTATGAATTTTAAGTTTGCGTCAATATTTTAAGACTGTGAAACACCTCATTAGATTTTGCCTGCAGTGTTTGCTTCAACATTTAAGGTATGGATCTCCTCTTCTGTGTGCTACAGGGCAGCATAATTACCTGTGTGCAGGGAGGAATGACTGCATAATAGACAAAATCAGGAGGAAGAACTGCCCAGCCTGCCGCTTCCGAAAGTGTCTAATGGCAGGCATGAACCTGGAAGGTACGTATTCCCTGCACAGATATTTCAAATGCCTTAAGCTGTTTTAATAGCTCCTGTCACCTGTTTTCTCTCCTGAAGCTCGCAAATTAAAAAAGAATCGGTTAAAGGGCGCCCAGCAGAGCAACCCACCAGAGGTTACACCTTCTCTGCCAGTTGAGACCCGCTCCCTCGTACCTAAGTGCATGCCTCAGCTTGTTCCGACGATGCTATCCCTGCTGAAGGCTATAGAGCCGGACACCATCTACGCTGGCTATGACAGCACCCTGCCCGACAACTCCACCCGCCTCATGACCACCCTCAACAGGCTTGGAGGCCGACAGGTCATCTCTGCCGTCAAGTGGGCCAAGGCTCTGCCAGGTTTGTGGTGTAAACTTGCCCTGAGCTGTCGGTGTAGACTGTTTGTGGTGTGATTAAGGTTATGGTGGTGAATTTGTAAAGGAGAAAGTTGTTCTAAAGCTCTTGTGTTAATGGCAACAGACAGGGTCTTAGCGAGTTGTCAGCAACTACACGCTACCAGAACAGCTTCAAGTCTCTGTAATGCTTTTGGAGGAACGGATCATTGCTTTTTGGTGTTTCGATGACGTCTAACATGTTGCTCCAAAATCTCCCACTGGTGTTCAGTTATGCTGCAATGTTGTGGCTGTGAAGGCCATGTGAAAGCACATGAATTGCATAATTTTTATACTTATCAAATCGTGCTGTGATGGAGGCATTGCCATCCAAGAGGAGACTACTCCCATTAGGAAAGACATATTTCATTGCAGGTTGAAGATGATCACTTAGAACAACTTTGTATTGATTTGTGCCCTCTAAAGGGACAAGTGGAACCAAACCATGCCAGCAGAATGCTCCCAACAACAAAACAGACCCATCAAATCCCCGAACTGTAGGAGTCAAGCATTTAGGCCTGTGAAGTAAGGTTGGCCAATTTGCTCCATAGTCTGATTGTCCCCCTGTGGCATCTCACAGAGGATTGAATATCATATTGATGATATTATTTTAATACATCAAGGTTTTCCCTTGATGAGCTAAAAATCGCCTTGATTGGCGAGATGCTATCAGTCACTTTGACCATCTGCAAAACCATACTGTGCCCTTCTCTTGGTCTGTACCACATATACACCTGCCCACTTGTATAGAATATAGTGACAGATGACTCATCTGACCTTATCACTTTTTCCACATCTCTCTGAACTGTTGCCTTTGTGGTTTTTGTGCTACCAAACTCAAACGTACATTTTTTTTTTGTAATGAGGGCTTTATGTTCTGCAACTCCATGTAATTTTCAACAGACTGTTCTTAATGATGGTATCAACATGACATGTCCTTCATTGACATTTTAAGACCACCTGATGAGGAGATGCTTCTGTTTTTCCTTCCATGCTGGTGCACTAATGCAGAAACATCACAGCCATCACGTTTGTGGTATTGACCACAGGTTCCAACCTGGTTGCTAATGTCTTTCTGAAGCAAATGTCACTCTGGGTGCTTTCCCTGTTGAGCAGCCAGTTGAGCAGTCTTGGCGACTGAAGCATCTGTGCCCCAGCAGTGATGCCTCTTTGAAGTCTCTTTTGTTTGTGTCATCTTGATACAAAATCAAGATGACACAAACAAAAGTGCAAACAGTTGTTTAGCATTTTACATTTTACTTCTTCTACACTTCTTCTGCAAAATGTATATTATATGTTTTAAGACTACGTTTTTAACACAAATCACAGCCTCTTGCTCATGGAGACTGCATTGATAGCCAGTTGGGGCATTTCCATATCCTTCCCTTCAGGTTTCAGGAACCTGCACCTGGATGACCAGATGACGCTGCTGCAGTACTCCTGGCTCTTCCTCATGACTTTTAGTTTGGGCTGGAGGTCTTACCAGCAGTGCAATGGCAACATGCTCTGCTTTGCACCAGACCTCGTCATCAATGAGTAAGTATTACTATTGTCTGATATCAAAAGGAGGACTAGACTGATATATTTACAATAAGTCTATAGCTCGTCCTTCAAGTGAAATAATGTGTCACTGCTGTCAAGATTGTTAAAGTAAAAATATATATGACCAGGTAGATCGAGCATCTCGTGTGAATCGAGCACTGATTTGATCCAGCGCATACATCTGCTTGTTGAAGTCTATCAGAGCAGCTCTCTGGTGTGTGTCCTATCTACCAAGAATCAAACTGCATCTGTCTGCTCTCATTAGTAATCTGTGTCTGATTCTTCTTTTAGACTCTGAGTGCAGTGAGCCGTTGTCAGTGCTACCATGCTTAGGGCTATAATAGGCCTTTTGATTTTTTTCCTTTTTTCCCCTAATCACAAGCTTAAAATTAGCATGTTCATGATTAATATCTGATGAGGTTATGTTTTCTTTTGTCCGTCAGCTCCAGACAAACTTCAGCTACTGCCTGTCTTTTGTCATAATTTGCTAATAATAATCTCTTTCAAACATTCGTTTGTTGTCTCACTATAGGGGACACTGTCTCAGCATTGTCTTTAGTATCTTCTCCTTCATTTGACCAAACAGTATTGGAGGCAAAGTCATGCTCCTTCCCTATAAAAGAGGTTAACTCAGCATCACTTGCCATTCAAATTTCTTTTCCTATTTTACCCAGAAAGCTTCTCTCTGCTGACTATTTAATTGCTACCTTAGGGCCCAGTCACACGGGCCTAGAGATTGGTCAGTGACCATGTGACAACCAGTGGTTGCAAGGGAAAAATGCATATTCCCCAACCAGTTGGCAAGTGGTTGCTGGAGGTTGTTGGTAGTCGCCAGGCAAAAGAGGTATATAGCACTGCACTGAAAACCAGCTTGTGATTGCCACGGTCACCTGTAGTTTGTATGAAAGACGCAGACTTGTCTACAGACACTCGCCAACTACTCTCAGAGAGGTAATGAAACTGTAAAAAGTGCAACACAAACCAGATACAGAGAATTTTTGCCTTCAAAGTAAATGTTGCAGCAATTGGCTATAGTTGCTCGCTGCAGTGGTAAGGCACAGCTTTTAATTGAAGGCGAATATTCTCCATTTCTGGTGTGCATCTCAATTTTTTAAGTTTTATCACCACTTGGCTAGTAGTTGGCCAGTGTTTGCAGACAAGTCGGCATCTACCATGCAAACTATTGGCGACTGTGGCAATCTGCTAGTGGCCAATGCAGTCACACGGAGGTTTTTGTCACCTAGCTAGCGACTTCCAGCAAGCACTCACCAACCAGTCTGGGATACAAATTTTCCCTTCACAACTTGAGGCCTTAATTGTCCAGCTGAGCACCTTGATCATCAGATGTCATCATGGCTCGTCTCTGACAGTCACTGCCCACTCCTCACCATAGAGCCAGGTTGGAGAACATGTTGACTTGGTTACCCAAGCCTGTTGGGCTAAATGCTTGCTAGAAGCTATTCAGCTGTACATTTATATTGAAAGGATATAAGCCTTGGGGAGGATCAGTTGTTTGCTTCATGGGCTAAACCCCATGTTGGCAAGCCCGTTACTAAACAGCTCTCTCACTGGATTACATAAGTTAACTAGCAAAGGACTGCAACCCCCGTGTGGCATTGTGCTCATTCCTTCAGGGGAATGACACCTCCTGGGCTGTGTATATACAAGGTGAAGTTGAGCTTTACATTTTAGTTATTGCAAGATTTTATAGGTTAGATGTCACTGTAATCCCCTGTGAACTCACTCACTTTACATACAGAGAGGAAGAGATGGGCTCATCTTGAATGCCATCCTCTTTTTATAGGTAATGCCGTGAGAACTTCCTCATACACCTCATTCATGTTATCAGAGAATAGGGGTTAAAGGACAAGTGACCTCAAGTTTGTCTGTCAGTGACATTTTGCAAAGATTGCCCAGATGTATTTCACGAAACTTGGTGGAGAGTCTGGTCAATAGCCTTAGCAGAGATTACCCTTTTAAAATGGCTTCCTAGAATAATATCTAATTATGGCAGACATTTTGGTAAAGGTCTGTCTCTTATTTTTGGGGTTTCATGTTGTGGTGTCACTCACAATATAATATAATATATCACTGAGATCTGCACTAAATAGAAAAATGCATTTTCAACCTGCTACATCAAGACCATGGACATTAAATCTACAGAAATATTACAGGAAGCTGTAAGTCTGCATAACCAGCTCTATAAACCCGCTCTGACATAAGTGTCTCTGTTTGAACCCACCAGGGAGCGGATGAAGCTGCCCTACATGACCGACCAGTTTGAGCAGATGCTGAAGATTTGTAGCGAGTTTGTCCGGCTGCAGGTTTCCCACGATGAGTACCTGTGCATGAAGGTCCTGCTGCTGCTCAGCACAGGTCAGACTTTCACCTGACAGCAGCTGAATTGCTATTTAATGCCATCATTACAAAAGTTGTTATTCCAGTCCAATACTGTAGGAAATATTGATGGGTGCACACAACACATCTCAGCACTTTCTCAGTTAAACACATAGTTTTGATTGAGTACAGAAGTACACATAACTGCATTGTGGTGTGTGATGGATATAATATAGTGCAGGAGAATTAAAGGTGCCAGACTAGACTTAATACTTAAAAACACATTTACATTGTCTACACGATTAGAGCTCTGTCCTGTAGACCAGTTGGATAATCATTAGGTGCTGTTTTTGTCCTTCACAGTGTGGATGTTTTATATAATTAATGATGTTTAAAATGCCCTTCCACCCTTGCAGTTTAAACCTGGAAGTGTGATGACTTATAGTGTGAAACACGGGCTATAAAAAGTCAGGTACACTATCCTTATTTTTTTCCAAGAATTTGACATTGAGTGTCCCCCTCTCCCACAGTGCCAAAGGACGGCCTGAAGAGCCAAGCAGTGTTTGATGAGATTCGGATGTCATACATCAAGGAGCTAGGAAAAGCCATTGTGAAGCGTGAGGAGAACTCCAGCCAGAACTGGCAGCGGTTCTACCAGCTCACCAAGTTGCTGGACTCCATGCATGAGGTACAGAGATTGAGCACACAACTCCAAAACCCATCAGCACCAACAGCTCCCAGCAAGTCGTTATTGACCATCTGCAGTCTGCAGCTTTCTCTCTAAATCCTTAAACAGTGATCTGCTATCTGTTACTAATCAGATTAATCAGTTTAAACTGCAGAGAGATTTAAAGAAGACTTTGTTTCAGAACTGCAAAGTACAGATTTTACAGTACTTCAGAAGCTTCAGCAAAATGGATCAGAAACAATCTGTGCAGGGTTTACTTAGTTGCTGTATGTTGACAATAATGACAGCATGATGCATCAAAGGCCCCGACTGACTGTGAGGAGAGTCATAATCAAACAAACACCTTATTGTGCGGCACAAACTAGAACTAACCTCCAGTGCAGATGGACCACCACTTAAAGAAAAGAGCAAAAAAATAAAAACCTTTTTAAGATTTTTCATTGTCATCCAATGTACAGTACTGTGCACAAGTCTTGAGTCACCCCTCATTTCTTTGTATTTTGCTTCAAAGAAGCCAGACTTTTTTGTAATGTTTTAAAAGTGATCTTTAACAACAGTTCTCCAGGCTTTCTGAAGGTCTTTCAAAGTTTTCCTTTGGACATTGGCTGCTTTTTCACTCATTTTCAGCCCTTTTACCTGACTTTTTTCAGAGGAATGTTTTTCTTTTTTCTTTTTTTTTAAGCCACTTAACACTGACCTATGAATCATTCAATCATTAAAAAAAAGGACCTAACTCAATAGATGAACAGTGTTGTGTCTACAACTTAACAAAGAAACGATTTTAAATTGTATCTTTAGGCACTTTGTTTCAGGCACTGTTTTGTTCATTTGTTCCCACTGCTTTTGTTGAATCTATGAAAAATGCCAAAGATAACAGTTTGACAGACATAAAATAGCATTTTTGCACCAAAAAAGGTGATTCCCAAAGAGCTGTTGGCTGAAAACATGGCATATCTCAGCATTGTGTGCAGTGTGTCCTTTAAAAATTTGAGGAAACTGGACAAGTGGAGGACAAAAAAAAGTAGCAGGCCTAAAAAACTATCTACAGCAGATGAACAGTATCTGAAATAGGCCATCTGTAAAACACAGTGGAGGCTCTCTCATGGTTTGGGGCTGCATTTCAGCCAGTGGGGATCTACAAAAACACACAATGGAACACTATCAGTCATGGATTGGCCTCCCCAGAGCCTGGACCTCAACATTATTGAAGCAGTGTGGGATCATCCTGACAGAGGATGAAACAAAAGGGAGCCAGCATCCAAAGAAGAGCTTTGAATGTCCTTTAAGAAGCCTGGAGAACTTTTCCTGAAGAAAATACAAAGAAGCTGCCTAAGAGAGTTCAGACTGTGCTGAAGAATAAAGGTGGTCATACCAAATATTGACTGTCAAGCTTGTTAGAATTGTACAGACTCTGTTTTTGCCTTATGTACTGTATTTCCAGGTGTGTTTGCACATTTTTTAATAAATCACTACACTTATTTCCCATGTTCATAGAAAAATATAAAGAAAAGAGGGGTGGCTCAAAACCTTGCTCAGTGCTGTGTCTTTGATTTAAATGATTTCAGACCAGTTTTTGTTGTTTGGTGGTAGTATTTGTCTATCTGATGGACTTCATTAAATGCTTTAAATGCCACTCATGGTTGAAAAGCATTTCTCCAGAAATACTTGTGTTTTATGTTAATCACATACTGATGTTTCCTCCTCTTGTGTATCTCCAGATGGCTGGTGGACTGCTGAGTTTCTGCTTCTACACCTTTGTGAATAAATCCCTGAGTGTGGAGTTCCCAGAGATGCTGGCAGAGATCATCAGCAACCAGTTACCAAAATTTAAGGCTGGAAGCGTCAAACCTCTCCTCTTCCACCAGAGATGACTCACCCCCGTAACGGACACAATGCCTTAAAATCCCACCGCATCACCTCACCTCACCACCCTACCCAACCGGACTCACCCAGCCCCCCACCCCCTACCCCTACCCTAGAAGACTTGAGGATCCCAGGCGTGGATGATGTATTTGGGAGTGCATATGCAACTCTTGTGTAGTGGCTCACGGGTCTGAAGGGAGAGGGCGGAGATGTTTGTGTAGAAACGGCAAGCACAAGAGGTTTGGTTTTGTTGAACAGTGTAAGCTGTAGTGTGTAACAATAAGTAGGAATTGTTTGTAAGATAAAAGATAATCACAGAAGAACGAGACTAACATCAACATCATCTCAGGTTTCTTACCTTCAAATTCAGAACGTTATCTAAAATAGATTGAACAAATATCTATGTACAGGTTCTGATAGTATTTTCTACATTTTCAAATTATGACAGTTTATACAATTACCCAGGTTACTGTTACCCGAGAGGGTGACAAAGCTTAACATGCTTGTCAGTAGACTTTTAGACTGTATTGTTCCACTTTTAGTTTTTATAGGAGGTTGTAACAAAATGTTTATCAGTCACACGGGGAAAAAAAGTGTGTTTTCTAGTCATTTAAAACGTGTATTTCGTGGCTTTTTTGTTAATTAACTTCAAAAATACGAAACAAATCTGTGGGACTGTTAAGAGACATCCATCGTTCTAAGGATTATTTCTCTCACAAGCTGACCTCTTCCAGGTTTACACATGTCTATTATTATAAAAGGGAAAAAAAACGTGCCTTTTTTGCTTCAGCTATCACTTAGCCATTTTTTCTTCCGACCGTACTCCTCTTAATCCTGTCATGGTCTACCTTCGTCGTATGTTGATTGTACTTTTTATACTTCTTTCCAGTTTTCCTTTTGTTTTCCAGTGGCTGCGTTTATCTTTAGAGGTGGCAGCTCAGCCCATCGTTCACATGTAGAAACGATCCTTATTGTTAAACAATATTCAGAGCCTGCTTCCTCTCATGCGATCTCCTGCACACACGAGTCTTTGGGTGAAATTTGAGCACTTTGTACTCTGCTTAAGGCTTTAAAAGGCTGTGAAGAAAGACTGTTTAAACTGTAAAAGTCTTTCCTGTTTGACTTTAGATGGAAAGTAGAGCCTTTTTTTTTTTTTTTAGGAAATAGCCCATTTTTGCGCTTTGTTGTAGTCTGCACTCCTTCACCGGTAGTCCAACAGTGGAATGTGATGGATACCTGCGTCTACCAATCACAAGAGAGAGAGGGCTTATTTTGATTGTGTTTGCGAGGTTATGTCATTTTTAATTAATCAGGAATTTCTGTGGTTTTAACGTGGCTCAGAATGGAAGGAAAACACATGTCCTTCACTTTTTAAGCTCTTTTTACAAAGTGTGCTTGGTAAAGATGATGATGTGATTCTGCCATTGATCTTTGACAGAATATCTCTGCTCTCGATAAGCTTCTGCTTTGGATTGTTTTGTTTTAATTGAAAGCTCATTTATTAATGTGTTCATTAAAGGAATAGCCGGACATTCCGGGAAATACAGCTGTCCCGCTGTCATGTCTGTACGGTGAATGTGAAGCTGGAGTTTAAAGCTTTTTAAAGCCTGGTTTGGTATTTCTGCCATCCACTCTTTCTGTGGCTGCAGCTTCATATTTATTGTAGAGACGTGAGTGATTTTAAAGAGTACTGGTCAAAATGTCCGAGTATTCCTTTCAAAATGAACAGTTTGTATGATAGACAGCTTGTGTATCGAGCACTTCGGATAAGGCATCGGCCCCTCCGCTCCTACGACGCCCTGTAGGCAACTTGTCTAGTGTCTGCGTGTCTTTTAGTACCTTTGCACGTTTTATTTGTTTGCCATTGTGGTTGAGCCCCAGCATTTAAAAAGCACTTATTATCGGTCACGTCATAGAGTCCCTTCGCAGTCAGAGTGTAGCATTACTGACTTGGGGAGGCAGGCAAAATGGATCCTTTTATTCTCTGGGAACTATTTCAGTGCCAAACTCCTGTTTTGTCTGTTTTCAGTGATGCTGAAAGCCAGTCAGTATTTGTATGAGAAGAGGAAACAAGCCCACGCTTTGACGCTTATAAATTTGTCTTAAATAGAGCGAAAAAGTCCTGAAATATCTGCACTCCAGTCCACTGGATTGGTGTCATTATTAAGTGATGACTGAGTTTTATCCCTAAC
>VUQS01057881.1:26428-37336 GCA_015108495.1 Heterochromis multidens | reverse complement strand
GCACTATTGCACAGCAGCACTTGCATTGCACAGCAGTACTTGCACTTTTTCTGCACCTTACGTTTCAAATCATCTCACTGGTTAGTAATTATCTCACTGGTTAGTAATCATCTCACTGGTTAGTAATCATCTCACTGGTTAGCTCTGTCTGTACATCTTCCCCATTGTCTACATTTTTTTTTTGTTAGTCTTAAATGTTCTTTGTGCACTGTCTGTGTCCCATGTTTACACTGTTCGCATTTATGTAGTTAGTCTATGTCGCACACGCACACGTCTCACTTTATGTACAGTCTGTAACTTTGTCACAAATGTTATATGTAGCACCTGGTTCTGGAGAAACGTTGTTTCGTTTCACTATGTACTGTATAACATGTATGTAGCTGAAATGACAATAAAGCTGAACTTGAACTTGAACTTGAACTTGAACTGTACATTAACATATTAATATACTGACTTTACTTCATAGTTGATATTGGTAGCATCTCCTCCACTATATAACCAGCAACAAACTTTTTTTTGACAGCTTTAGTCAAACTTAAAGCTAGCCATTATGTTTTCTGAGTTGTAGCAGTGGCATCATTCACCTCATCAGGCCTCACCACCAATGTCGTCAATCTGTACTTAGCTTGCAGGTGCTTCCTAAGAATTTGAAATAGAACTCCTTAGCAAAACTTACAAAATAATATGAATGCCATCAAACTAGTTGATACAACCATAGGATTGGATATATTTCACTAGTACTCTGTCAAGGAGTTGGAGGGAGACAGAAACACTGCAAATATATTAGCGATTTTCATTTTTCCTTTATTAACAACTAAAGATTGCTTGAATTACAAAATGGATGTATTATGTTACTCATTACTACAGAAAAGTAATCTGAGTACTCATTATTACGCATTACTTTGTTACACCTAAACACAGCAAGAGTCCTATCTGCTCATTTTTCTAACCGATAGAAATCATTGCTTACACAGCAACAGGTGGCTCCATAGGGTAGTGGTTTACACATTTGCCTTATAAGCAAAAGATCCCCGGTTTGATCCTGGGAGGACACATAAGTCTCTCTGGGGTTGTGTCAGAAAGGGCTTCTGGCCTAAAAACCTACCAAATCAAACATATGGAGCTACCTTCTATGGTGACCCCTTGTGAGTAAGAAAGTAGCTCTATTTACACAGGATCACCCAGACAATATGCAAAAACATTTCTAACATTAATTTATAGACACAACTGTACATAGCACAATTAGTATGTTCTTTTTACTGTTTGAGAGAATGTGCTTTTTCAGTCAATTCTTCTGAATGACTCAACCATGGAAGAAAAATACACTGTGGAGAAAAATACACTGGTATTCAGACTGAACAAGAAAAGTGGCTTGCAAAAAAGGCTAAACCAGGATCAACAAAGAAGAGCTTGAAACACGTTGTTTGCAAAATTTAAAATGTAACAAATCTCCTAGTGCCCACAAGTCAGCTGAAGAGCCCAAAGAGCAAAAGATGAGAATGTGACTGCAATGTAACATACAGACAGTAAACATGCTTCCTCAATAAGTAAAACACTTTCGAAGCAACCTGCATCTACATGTCTTTAGTAATATGAAAAGTCCTCATCTTCTTTCATCATTTCTGTCACTCTGTCTATTTTTTCACTCGGTTTCCTTCTTGCCTGTCAGGTTTAACGACTACACTTGATGTCTTTATCTATCATCCCAGTGACAGTGGAGCTGAGCTTTTGGCAGAAAAACAAACCAACAGAGAGAATATCTTTCTTACAGAGTGAAATGCAGCCCTTTTTTCTGTTTTATTATTATTATTATTGTATTATTGTTGTTGTTGTTGTCTGATGTGAATCAGCAAAACAGATTATACCACTGAAAGCTTGTTCTACATTTTTTTTTATACTGGACATCAGTGCTTGGTCACAAATACAGACCTGACCAAGAGCTCTATAGAGGCCAGGCCTGGATGTTTCTCTTCCTTTTAGAAGCTTAACACCTAAGTTTTTGATTCCATTTTTTGGTTGTTGTTTGTTTTTTATGCTTATATTTTTTCCAAACAAAATTGCCAAGTTGTTATTTTGAGCCAACTTGTTAGTAGTGTGGGGTGCAGCAGTCTAAGCAAAGAATCAAGGACCTCCCTCCAGTGTTTCCCACACATAGACTTTACTTGTACAGGTATATTAACTTCCACCAAAGTAAATATTTTTTAACTTTACTTTTATTTGAAAGTTCAGTTGCTACTAACCAGCTTGCTCTGGCCCCTGTCATCTAGTGTTTTTCTATGGGCATATAGGTCAGGTTGCTGTTGTGGTGGTTCTTCGTGTCATTCAGCTATCTCAAATCTCAAACTTTATTGTCTCGAACTGCAGCTGGCGACAGTAGTTCTTGCTTCACTCTGTAGATCTGCTGCAAGCTGGAGGGCCTCTCTAACCAGAAGCTGCCTCAGATGGTACTGAGCTCACAGATGCACATTGCCAGCTGCAGTTCAAGATGGTGGAGTTGAAGTCTGTCCATGGGACAATTGGTATTACTCCATTATACGTTGTTGCAAATTGTATATGGTTTTAATTTATTTTATTATTTGTGTAAAAAAAAAAGCATGTATATGCATGTATGTGTGTGCACACACTCACACATTCACCCTCTGTACAATGTCATTTCTGTGGGAAGCACTCTCCTCTCTCCAGCTACCACCTCCAACTCTTCCAGAAGTACACCATGATGTTTGTCAAGCCAGCTGTGAAATACTTCATCAAGAATGCATCCAAAAGGCATCCTAGTCAAATGCCCAAACCACTCCATTCAATGCAGTGGACCATTTATTCTGATCCTCATGGTAACTCCTGACCCCTGTGATCATATTTGTTCTACCCACAGCTTTTGGCCATAGGTAAGGGAAGGGATGTGTATGGACCAGCTGTGCCTTAATGGCTAGCTCTCACTTTACCACAACAGACCAGTACACCATCTGCATCACTGCAGTCACTATAATGTTGTCAACAGATGTTTAGTAACCAAACCACAAAAATCTCTCTAAATATTGTGCAATGTTATTCCAGCCTTGACTTATTTTTGCAAAATTAAGGGTGCCAATTGAATTATAGGATTTTTGGTGGTTGTTCGAGAGGTAAAGCTTGTTTTCTTCTAATTGGAAGGTCAGAGATTTGACTCCTGGCTCATCCATCCTGCATGCATAGTATCCTCAAGCAAAACACTGAACCCCAAATTACCCTGATGCATACAAGGGTGTGTTTGTTGAGTGTATATGTGTGATAGATAAACCACTGTGTGAATTGGTGAATGACTTGCAGAGTAAAGTGGTTTGAATGGTATATGTTACTAGGAAAGCTCCATATAAATGTCAGTCCATTTAAAACATACTCTCTCATATGGAGAGAAAGATTAAACTCAGGTCGCGTGCTTTCTCTCAGAAGTAAAGTTTGTGAAAGCTGTGAGGAAAGAAATGATATTTCATCTTTTACTAAATGGGCTTTCAGCTGAATTGTTTCGCAATGTTACAAAAGATATTGTTCAATATATTATTTTTTTCCCCCACTTCATCAGCCACAACAAGTTGCTCAAATGGAAAATACAACCTCCTCCAAATATTAGAAGTGAAATATTTTCTGCATATTTTACCTGACCCTCCTACACACATTTGGCCATGAAGTGAATGACATGCTTGAGTAAACATTTGAAATGCTTTCTATCCATTTAACCAAAGAGCTTTATATAACAGACTCATTGTGAAAATAATTTCAAGTGTACATGATTTTTGAGAGGATAGTGAGAGTTTGAAAGCATTTTTGCCAATCATAATTATCTAGTATCATCTGCACCATTAAGCAATTCCAAAAGGTCAAAGATTTGATCCCGACAGACAGTTTTTCCTGTCAAAGTGTTCATAAATAGCCTAAGTCTGCTCGCTCATTGTAAGATAAGTGACTGAGCTGAAACATAAAAGATGCTTCAGCAGCTGTTTCAAACAAAACAAAGTTTGATGCTCTTGACAATAACAGATGAAAGGTGTTTTTTGGCTTCAACTGCTTTTGTCCCCTTTGAAAGGTTTTTAGTAAAAATTGGTTCCTAGTATTCAAGCTGCCAAACAAACAAATGGATGTTTTCAAATCTGCTATCACAGTATATATGTACATATAACAATATATACTTACATGTGCATTTTCTGTTTTTTTGTGACAGCAAAAATAAAGACCTTCAAGTTTCTCCCACGCACACATCCAGCAGGCGTTATGGCGTTTCATAACCTTTATGATTTTCTGTCTCTGTCTGTTTCAGGTGTTCTCCCAGTCCTTGTGAACATGGTGGCCGCTGCAGTCAGTCCTGGACTGTCTTTCACTGCAACTGCTCTGACAGTGGCTACAGTGGAGCGACTTGCCACAGCTGTAAGTAGCCTTTTAAGCAGGAAAAACTTTCCAGATCATGCAAATTAAACTCCTGCGGTCAACTACCACAAATAGAATTTGTATAGTTTGGCAGAGATTTCTTTTACCAGAGCCCTAAAAACCTTACTCCAGTACTCCATCCATGTATGGAAAACCCCTGCAGGATCCTGTCACAGCAATAGGTCACTAGTCTATCGCAGGGTTACCACAGAGAGATGCACACATTCACACCTACAGACAACTTAGAATCACCAGTTAAACTAATGAGCATGTTTTGTGTACTGTGGGAGGAAGCCAGAGTACCGTCAGATAACTCACAGGCACAAACAGACCCCAAGCAGCAGTTTTGAACACAGGATCTTTTACAATACTAACCACTGTACCACAGTGCCATCCAATACTCCCCTGCTGGTGAATTTACCTAACTTCCCTGTTTTCTTTATTTTTAATGGGGTGGTTTTAGCTCTGGAGGTAATCAGAAAGTTGGTGGTTAAATCCCTGGCTGTGTTTATAATCCAGCACTATTTACATCCTGTTTTTCCTTTATTATCATGTTGCATTACCTCTACCTTATCATATAACACCATTTGTAGGGGTCTTGGCCAGGGATGAAACAAGCTCCAAACTTTCAGCTTGGGTGGTGAAGCACATCTTTTTAGCCTAGTGTTAAGTTAGTGGCAGCTTTATTGCCAAAATGAATTGACTGATTGACATAGCAGATGGGGTATGTCAAACATACGAATTTCTCTTTGGGATCAATAAAGTTCTTCTTCTTCTTCTTCTTCTTTATATCAACGTAAATATAAATAAAGTAACAACAAAATCCATTGTAAACAGAAGACAAAGTAAAAAAAATAAAATTAATGTGGTATAATTAGTCTCCCATTTCATTAAAACAAAAAGCATTTTTTCATATTAATGAAAAGATAGAGATAGTTTTGACAGATTAAATTTGTTTTAAATTAAATTCAACTGGGAGAAAAATTGTAAGAGAAAAAGAATAGTTAATTCAGATAATTAATTACCTTGTACATAAAGTAACTGGATGACTTACAGTATAATAACTGAAAAATTGCAGACAGTTAATTTTTTATCACTTTTCATTGTTTTATTACATTATTATTTATTAACAGACAAATCAGCCTCAATAACGTTTTGTGCTGTTTTCATCTACATAATAGTCTCAACTTGCTCCCCATCATTCACATGAGGGTTTTTAAAGCAGCTTTAAGAGCCTTGTCAAGCTGGCAGCTCCAACTCCACTGTTTACAAAACCTGTGATTCTGAGGGTGCTACAATTACAGTGACATGCCTTTTTCCTTTGTTGTTAGTAGTTGTGACAGAACAAAGAGTTTTTTTTGGACAACTAAGAGATTTTTTTGATTTAAGAGCTTCCTGGGTGCCTCACCGGGACACTTCCTGTTTTTTTAAGGGTGTATGAGTGGTATGAAAGACGGCGATGAGGCAACACTGCCAAATACTGAATGAATATTTACATTTATGTATATAAGGTGATTCCATAGGAGAACATTACTAGTTTTGTGCCAATTATCTCAAGTCAGATCCTCTTGAAGAGGGAGGGGGTTCTGTGTAAACCTTTTTCTAACCCTGGTAAATTAAAGGCCTTTTTCTGAGTTGAGGAAAAGAGATAAACAGGTGAAACTTTTAGATCTGGGTATCACTTTAAGGGCTCAAGCACATAGAGGAGGAGACAGAGCAGAAGTTTATATATTAACCATGTATTCCCACTTTATTATTATTCATTACCATCGTCTCCAGTTGGATTAAACTTTAGTTCATGACAACTACCCAAATGGAACCTCAGATTATTTTCTTCACTCTGATCATAAGACATCGATTCAGTGGTGATACATACGTATGAAGCAGCACCCATAATCCTCCATAGTTTTGATCTCCATCCCCTCACAGCTCCTGTGGGCCAGCAAGTTGATGTTGTTGATCTCATTATTTTCCTTCCAGCTGTGTACGAACAATCCTGTGAGGCATACAAACACAATGGCAACACATCGGGGCATTTTTATATCGACGTGGACGGCAGCGGACCAATCAGACCGCAGCTGGTCTACTGCAACGTGACAGGTTAAAAACACGCGCGCCTGCACACTTTCACTCCCTGTTACTACCATTATCACTCAACATTTGCTTGTATTAACATTTTAATAATATAATAATCAATAATAATAATTGCTCATGATGACACTCCTCTCATCAAACTTTGATGTACCTTATACACCCTGCTTCCCCTTTTTGTTTTAAAGTCTCTCTCTATTATATAGATTTTTCAGTCCGTCAATCAGTGCTCTACATGGTTTAAATAACTAATTAATTTTGTGGTTTTCTTCTGTGTTTTCTCTTTCTATTCTATGTTTTTTTTTTAATTTAAAATACAGAAAAGCATTAAGTGAAAAGGAATACGGAAACTGAAGATTAAAAACATATATGGCAATTTAACAACTAAGCCAGAATTTACAGGTTCACATTCATCTACACTAGCATTTGAGACGTCAGACTCTCATGTTAACTAATCAAGCATCCTTGTGTGTGTTTATGATCTTCAATTTGCCTTTGAGTGGGTCTGGGATTCCTCCTAATAGACACTGAGACTGCAGCTCTTCATGTGATACATCTATAGAGAGCCTTACAAAGCTCTCCAGAACTTATCTGGGATTTTCTGGACAAGTTGGTGTTGTATTGTTCTGTTGCTTTATGTATGACAAAGGTTTCTGATCAGTAACAATAAATTTTTTTATGTCCTCTCTAAACCTTTTCTATTACAGTATTACATCTTTTGCACAAGTACCTGGATAGTGCATTCTTTGTCATTTAGCAATTTATTAGTCTAACACTCTTATTGACCACTTATCTAACAAATTAATACATTGAAAAAATAGCATTTGCCATGGTCTGTGGGTTTTGTGATTATTTTGGCAAAGTTTATTATTCATTATTATTCAGTTTTCTATCTGACTATTATTCTTGTATTTTATATTCTGAATTGGTTGGGTAGTTTAGTTTTCCTAGTATTTATAGACTTTTGTTATAAATATTTGATTCTTTGTGCTTTAGTTTATTCTAGCCTTCCTAGTGTCTTCTTGCAGTCTTCGTCTCTGTTATGTGATTCCCCATTTAGTTACTTCCTTTTTTATTTTGTTAGCCCTCTGTCTCATGTGCCTTATCATTAGTTTTACTTCCTTTGTTATTGTCTTATTTAGTTTCAGCTGCACCTTGTTAACCCGGTGTTTCCACTGTCCCCGATTACCTAGTGTGTCTATTTAAAGCCTCAGCTTGCATCGGTTCTTTGAGTCGTACTGTGTTCCTGTTGCTCCTCCTTGTGTGTGCATTCTGTGAATTTATGCTGTCTTTTTGATTATCTGAATTGCCTGAAAATTATGTTATTTCTTGCTGCCTTTTGGATTAGCTTCATTGCCTAAATAAAAGCTTGTTTTCTGTTTAAGAACTTAACAAGTCTCAGAAGTCTGCAATTGGGTTGGCAACCTGTACGTTATGACAGCAGTAAGCTAGATGTGTATAGAAGTTTTGTTTCTTTAATTAAAAAAACCCTGCAACATCAATTTGGAACAAAGATTTTAAAAAGTAACTATTTGAAGGTAAAAAGGAGAGAATAAATGGATAGGAGGAAAAGTTTACCTTTTTTTTACCCCTATCATTTATTCTCTCCTTTTACCCTATGCTGTAATTTGCATCCTCATGTGTAGATCTCTCTGTCTGCAGAGGAGAATACATGGATGGTGATCCAGCACAACAACACAGAGTTGACCAGACTCCGATCATCTCCAGGTGTAAACCAGTATTCAGTCCACTTTGACTACTCATCTGAAGAGGAGCAGCTGCTGGCCGTCATTAGGCAATCAGAGCACTGCGAACAGGAACTGTCTTACCACTGCAAAAAGTCCCGTCTCCTAAACACCCCGGGTAAGACCCTTTTTTTAAAAAAAAAACAAAAAACAAACAAAACAAGAAAAGTATGTACGCAACTGCTCAGCTGATGCAAACAAGAAGTACAAAAATGTGAATGTGTGCTGACTTCGCCTTTTAGATTTGTTTACCACCAGGAGGAAAAGATGATTTACTCACAATAAATGACAGCAAAGCAAATAATCATCTTTAGGATAGTAAAATATCAAAGCCGTGACTCTGAATCAAATTTTATAAGAGTTATAAGAGGCATATATCATTTTGTACAAAAACAAAGCTCTCGAGAAAGCAATCAAACACCCCGCGGCTCCACACGTCTTCACCGCTCCACTAGAGAAAACAAAATGATTGCTATGCTCATTGCTAAAAACTTAATCAGCATCAGGATTTTCTTCCTGTTTACCAGTGAGCCAGACTAATGGATTGTGTTTACATGTCTCCTTCTTTTAGATTCGAGAATTAAGCCCAATTACTTTGTCTGTTTTTATTTTTGATGTTTTTTCACGGTCTTGCAACTCTTTAATTGACCCAAACACAGCCAGTTAGACTCAGCTAAACTACAATGAACAACCTTTATATCCAACAGGAAACTATTCATGTTTGTCAGCCAGCATTTATCTTTAATCCTCTTGGTAACCAAGCAGCATAAAGAGAAAAAGTGCAGCAGAGCACTGGGTGCTTAATATTTGATCTCTTGGTACTCATTATGCATTTATAATCCTCTGTCCATCTTCTGTCTGGGGGGAGGGATGACATCTAGCTGGAAAACGAGACTAAAGACTGTTCAGGGAAAATGGGACATGAAATGAGGAAGGAGACGTGTAAGAATTAAGTGGGTGGAGGGATTGTTATGTCCCTCTGGCATTTAGTTAAAAGTTTTGTTGTAAGTGACTTACAATAAAAAGGTCACTCTCTACATCAACATCACAAAATAAGAGCAGTACGTAATGTGGTAACAACAATGAGCAAGGTTGTCTAGGTAGTCTTTATGTACACAGTGTAGTGGAGAGAAGTCTTAGTAAAATATATTTTAAAAAAGAAAACGAACAGTTTGTTTGTTTTAGACCTGTATTAGACCTTTTTAATGATTAAGATTTTACTTGGTAGGCTTTTACTACCAATGTTTAGTGTGCTTCATCGCTGAGTGTTTAAATCAGAAAAACTCAATAGCACAATAGGTCAGACTGTAATTTAGGTGTTTGTCAATAGTTCTAAAAATACACCCACAGAGGTAAATGTGTGCAGCTTCAGTTTTTCATACCACAATATCTTCTCAGGATAAAACTAGAATTTAAGAAGCTGAACGTTTGTGTTTCAGAGGGCTCTCCACTCAGCTGGTGGTTCGGTGGTCCTGGTCCAGGTCGAGTTGAGACTTATTGGGGTGGAGCTCAACCGGGCAGCCAACAGTGTGCCTGCGGCCTGCAGGGTGACTGTGTGGATCTACAACACTACTGCAACTGTGATGCTGACCGCATGGAGTGGTACTGCCCTTAATGAATACACACATTTTTCTCTACATACTGGCTTTTCTGCCTAGTCAAAAGTTGACACATGTAAAATATAGGCACCTACTATGAATAGTCATTTTTAAGTGACTGGAATCATTTTAAAAGGCACAGAAAATAAATATGTTGCTGTACATATTACTTAAATATTTAATGACAATAATCAATGATATCTTGAAACCAAAAAGTGTTGTTTTTCAGGAAGAAATATTGAAATATTATATATTATATTACAAGAAGAATGATAATACAGTACTCCTTTTTTATGTGACAAAAAAATAAAATAGTCTTTAGAGTTTATAATTCTGAAAAGGAATAACTAAAAATAAGTAATTACCTTGATACTAATAGTGTTTTTTACCAAAAAAAACAAACAAAAAAAAACACACACACACAGATTTCTATCCATTTTGTTGTTGTTTGTTGCCATTTGTTTAAAAAAAAGAAAGGACATCTGGATAAATTGTCATCCTCTTCCTCCTCACCTCAAGCCTCATCTCCTGAACTGAAGTCAGGGCTCTCACACATGAAACTTACATAAACTTGCTTATTTATTCCTGATATTGCTGCAGTTACATATTGTCAGCAGATTAGACATGCGACGTTCCCATCTCCAGACAGCTGACATCGAGCCAGCTAAACAACAACAGCTGGTTACATTACCTGGTTAACATTATGTCAGCTAATGTTAGGCTCAAATGTACTAAAAATCTCACTTTCCCTCTGATAAACAGTTTAATTACATTCTCACATTGTATGAGAGTTTATTTATTAAGTGTCAGAGTCCAACAATGTTAGATCCACTTCAAAGAAAGTTTCCCTAATACCGGCTAACAGCAGCGTTTACCGACAGAAAAGTTCAGGTTATCCTCAACAACTCGCTCAGTATCGCTGTCATCATTCAAAAGTGAGATTTACTGACTCATCGACTCATATCAGACTCCTTTCACAAAGTTTTACAGCCTTCTTCAGAGTAAATAGAGGTGGACACCAGCTGAGGTAAACAGCAGACTGACAGCCTACACTCACTACAGATGAACGCGGCCAG
>VUQS01057881.1:10648-24896 GCA_015108495.1 Heterochromis multidens | reverse complement strand
CTCCAGGACTGAAGACTCAGGCCTCCTCACCCATAAGGAGAGCCTCCCTGTCAGATCTCTGGTGCTGGGTGACATACAGAGGCTGGGTTCAGAAGCTGCCTACAGGGTGGGACCACTGCAGTGTCATGGAGATAGTAAGACTCCCTATGGGTTTCAGTTACCTATTTACCTGCATTTAAATCTGTTATGAAAACCCACGTTGCCTTTATTCTCTCAAATTACATGAACCTATTATGCCTTTCCTTATTTTCTTTCATATGTACAATGGTTAACACATTTAGTAGACCATCCATCCATCCATTCTCTTCCGCTTATCCAATTCAGAGTCGGGGGGGGGGGAGTCTATCCCAGCTACCATAGGGTGAGAGGCAGGGTACACCCTGGACAGGTTGCCAGCCTGTCGCAGGGCCAACACAGAGAGACAGACAACCATTCACACCTATGAGCAATTTAGATTCACTAATTAAGCTAACCCCTCTAACTGCATGTCTTTGGACTGTGGGAGGAAGCTGGAATACCCAGAGAGAACCCACGCAAACTCCACAAAGAAAGGACCCAACCAGATGGTGGATTTGAACCCAGGAGGCTTAAGTGCTTCTGAGGCTTAAGTGCTAATCACTGCGCCACTGTGCTGTCCTCCATTTATTAGACCACCTGTAATAAAAATAGAACTCTGTCAAAAACTTGTTTAAAACTGAAAATTATATTGTTATTTTTTAGGCAAATAACAAAGTGAATTCACGATTTCATACCCAAATTTGGACCAGCACACTGGACATCTCTGAGAAGTCAGAAATTAATCAAGCATAACATTCAACCACTGAAACATATTTTTCTCTTCAATAATAATGTGCTTCACTATTTTTTTTCTGCTTTTTTGGTAAAACAGTACATTTGAAAATTAATGGATAACAACAACAACAACAATAATAATATTATAATTATTATTTTCTCGCCCCATGGCAGCTGGGATAGCCTCCAGCCCCCCTGCGACCCTGAATTGAATAAGTGGAAGAGGATGGATGGATGGATGATGATGATGATGATGATGATGATGACTATTATTATTATTATTATTATTATTATTATATCATTAAAAATATTATTTTGATTATAGTGCTTGCTTAATTTAATGCACTTAGATTGGGTGGTGGTCTAATATATTTGTTAAGCACTGTATACTGTTACTTGGTGGATGCTTATATTAAATATGAAAGCCATTTGAAACTTTGAAACCAAATTTTCAAATGATGAGGTCTGCATGTGAGGGGCGGCCAGTCAGAACAAAGCTGGCTTAAAGGGATGGGAAAGGGTGATAAACAGCTTGTTTCAGGCAGAGGATAAACTGAGGTGCTGCACCAAGACTCCATCTTAAAAAAGTGTTATTTTTTAACTGTGAATCATGCAAAGCTACTCTAGAAGGGAACAAGGAAAAAAAAAAAATATGAAATTTGAAATGAGCAAAACCAGTACATTTATGTGTTTTTGTTCCCTTTCTTCTTTTTTTCCCTTAGGGAGTTAGATGGGACATAGTATCCAGGGTTTAATATAAAGCTACACCCAGTTACCTGAGCTTAACATAAGAAACAAGGTGAAAGAGCCAAAGTGAGACTGAAAAGCTTACTAATTACTGTGTTATCTCACATCTGTTACTTTAAGTATTGTTTCCATACATGTAAAATGAAACTCATTCTCTCTTTCCTCTTTTAAATTGTTCTCTAATTGTCTTAAATTACGTGTTCCAGCTCAAATGTGAGAATTACAGTTAGCTTCAAATTAGCTCAACAGGTTGGCTCATTTGTTTTTGATGTGACTTCATTTTAAAGATGCTGAAGATGACTTTTGTGTCCCTTTTTAGGGAACTTTTGGAATGCTGCGTTTTTTGACAAGGAGACGTCGTACCTCCACTTTCCTACTTTCCATGGAGAGTTGAGCGCAGACATCTCCTTCCTGTTTAAAACCATGGCTTCCTCCGGTGTGTTTCTGGAAAACCTGGGCATCAAAGACTTCATCCGGATTGAACTGAGCTGTGAGTAAGAGCTGGAAGATAAACACAGAGTCCAAATCAAACACAGATAAAAGGAATGCAGTTGTTTCTTTTAATGTAGACAGTAAGCATATTTTTTTAAAATAACACTATATTTGTGTGCCGTTCATGGTAGTGCATAGCTCTTTAAATCTTTTATTTCTATTTATGGATCTTATCAAATGCTCATATCCTTCTAAATGTTCTGTGTTAGGAGTAAAGTGTTTGAAATTGTCTGGGGATCTTACAGAAGAGGGAAGCAACATTGAACTCTTCATTTTTGTTCATTTTTTTCATTGACAGACTGATTTCGGTGGCATTTTCTTTTGGTGCTGCTTTTGTGTTTCCAGTATTTTATTACACCTTAGGCTGCATTGTTTGTTATTTTCTGATCAATTTTCTTCCCCCACAGGCCGCAGTTGAATGCATTTCACAGTCATACACCTACACTGATGATAAATGCCGACCCACAGCACTGCATTCGCCACACAACATAAATGTGAATAAGACTAAACCCATAAAAGGGAACTCATAATTACTGCTGCAATTTTTTGCACCCTTGCTTTTAATTTTACAGTTGTTTTATGAACTCTCTAGGGCATTTTCACCCTCAGCCTCCATTAATTCTTGTCTCTTATGTAATGCACACATTTATGGTCACCACTGTTGGCCATTTATATTATGACAATAATAACCAACACAGTGTGATTTAGTTTATGAGTGCCATGGAATTGTGCCTTAGTGTTGGATGTATGCTTACCGCCTACCACAGATTGTGCAATTTAGAATAGCCATATTACCCAACAAGGTCTCCTTTTCCTTATATGGTTATAGCAGTGAGAGGGGGAAGCACACAGCAATGGCATGTGTCATTTGAACAGGCTTGAATTAGCTGTTAGAGTCATCTATGGCTGCCTTTTGAAGCTCTTTAACCTCACGTGTAGAGTTTGTTGACTTCATGTTGTGTTGCATTTTGGAGGACATTGTATAAGAAATTGGATTTAAGGGACACACACAGAAATCTAATACAGGGAAGCTAACCAGCAGCGTCTCTCCTCAGGGAAATCATTGTCAATGTGGTTGTTCCAGCTCTGAATACTGCTGCTCTGTTTCCGGCTGCCTCAGATCGCCCTGTTACACTGTAGCTGGAGCTAGAGAACAACTTCTAAATGATGCTACTGCAGGATGCTGGGACCCTTCTTCATCTTGCTCTTATGCTCCCATAGTGATACATTCTCACCTTCTACCAGTAAAACATGAAGGATGGTAGCTTGCTTCGTCTGCCCTCCCCTAAATCATTCCCCTTTGTTAGAGAGAACAAAGAGAACAGAGCAGACTATCTGCAGAATTAAATTCAAGCATTCAGCACTGAGAAGCTGTCTGTGGTGCTGAAGCAGGGCTGCACCAACTTGGTGTCGGTGCTGGCCCTGGTCCTGAGTCACGATGCTGGATCTCTGAGGAAAACTCTGCTAAAGGCAGAAGTGGGGAAAAAAAATACTTGGATCCTCATTAAAAGCAGCAATTTGGCAATGTAAAAATTACTACTACAGGTCATGCATTCAAAATGTTTCAACTTTTGGACTTGAAGGTTGATTCTTGGTTTATTTTATTTCACATTTAATTCTGTTATAAAATTAACAATACCTGTTTGCATACTGTAAGTGCTGTGGTATGTTTAAGATTCTTTAATTCACAGAAGAATGTGATGAATCTGATTTATTTTATAATATTCGTGCAGCATAAAGAGAAAAAAACCTATGTGGGTGGTAATCTGAAAAAGTATCAGGAAAAGAGTGACTCGTCTCACGTACTATATCACAACTGAACATCAGTTGTGATATAGTACAAAATAAAATCTGTCATATATTATACTTTCACTGTTAGTCATGTGTTGTGTTTATAGCTTGTTTTGTTTACTCTTCAACACAGTGGCACTTCAGTATTAACTCACTTGATTTTCATCTTACTACCTTAACTTGAGTGCAGAAACCTCTAGAATGATTTCCTACATCTAAAGTGTGTCATTTCCCACAGTACCTGTGCAGTTTGGCTTCATGCTTAGGCTCATTAGCCCTGTTTGTATAGAAGTATTACCAGAGGATTTCATGTCATTTAGAGATTACACTCATTTGACTGTCTTTTATGCTCCTGGGTATTTTATTCAAATTTACTGACATCTGTGGTTGCTAACTACAGGCCTAACAATACTAATAGGTTGCCCCATATTAACTGGTGAAAGACAAAAAATGTTCCTTAACTAACACTGCCACAAATGCATTTCATCATGCTTTGAGATTTCACTCTTCTAATGGATTTCTTGCTCGTTCCATAAATATATTCCCATGCTGGCTAGCAACATGAGCCCTGCTGAATTTGCATGCAACAGGGCGGTCAAAAGTTATTTGGAATTGCTAATGCAGCTCTCATGCAGAAAAGCGTTAACAAGTAGTGGAGATAATAAAAACTACAAAAAGAAATAAAAGGCTATAATTAGCACTAGACATATTATAGAATTTTTTTTGTTTTAACTTTGGTCATTTGAAATTTGAAAGTGAATATGGTTATTGTCTTGCTGGAAAACATCTCAGATTTCCTGCAGAGTACCTCAGGTTTCCATCCCCCAAAATGTCCTTTTGCTGCAGTTCAAGCACACCAGAGTCTACTGCAGGAAGACACCCACCTCTGGTCAGTCCTTAAAACAATAAAAGAAAAAAGCAGTAACACATAATGAGGTGCCCTGATATTAAAAAAAACAAGACTTTATAAATCAGAATACCTAAAGGTATGTTTTAAAGCTTACTTACATGATCAGCCACACTAAAAAAACCACTGACAGGTGAAGTGAATTACTTTGATCAGTGTGATTAATATGATATCCTGCTGGGACACCATGAGTCCTGGTATTTGACACCTGTTCAGATCATTATTCATATTCAGATTATTTAAACGTATCAGTGGTAGAATTTAAGTCTAAGAGGCATAGTGTAAAATATGGAATTGCCTGACTTGCTCTAATGATCCTGGGAAGTTCCTTGTTTAACTCTGCATGTTTCTTTTTATGATGCTCTCAGCAATCAGACTATGGTCTATTTCTTCCACATATTCAGTACACAACCTGAATTTGCTTTCTCTTGTTTGTTATCCTGTGAGAACTGTTCCCAGTTTGCTTCTTTAGGAGCTTTGTTGGCTTCTGTGTTTGTTGTTTTGTTGTGAGGGAGTAATTAAACTTCATTCCATAGAGCTCTGCATCCCCTTGTTTTGTCTCCAGACACTTGAGTCAAACCTGCTTGTTAAAACTCCCGTCTCTATTCCCACTCTTGCCATTGGCAGGTTATAGACTGACTGTTGAAGCTGTGTGGAAACATGCAGCTATGAGTAAGGACTGATTATAGCTGCACTTGGCAAGAAACACCTGTCTTGTCAAATTAAATAGAGGTTTCAACAAAGATGTACAATTCCCATTAATTGAGACGCAGTGAATGTGCATTGCTTGCATAAATTAAATGCTGATGTTGGGTCTGCCACTTTGTGTCTTTACAAGAAGTGATGACTGAAATTTTCAGTCTTTTCTCGACAGCAGCAGCAGCAATGAATAGGCATTGTTTCAAACAAAAGTTGGGCTCATTATTTTCAGACTTTTGTGTGTGTGTGTGTGTGTGTGTGTGTGTGTGTTTTTTTTTTAGATTCTAAACTGGAAATTTGAAGAGATGGGTTACTTTTTGCATTAGGCATTGTTGCACCGCTGCAGTTAAAGCACAGCATTATCAGAATCATTATTTTGATCGTGATTAAAATCTGTTATTTGACAGTGCTTCACCAGACAGCAGAATAACTTAATAAGATGTCTAATTAAACCTTCTTCTATGACACAATCTTAATTTTTATACTTCTCCTCACCCGTTTCTTTATCATCTACAATATTTACCGTTGGCCTCTCATGCTGTCCATTTTCCTTTGTCAAGCCTCCACTCAGGTGGTTTTCTCCTTTGATGTTGGTAACGGCCCGCTGGAGGTTCATGTGGAGTCGAGCATTCCGCTGAATGACAACCGGTGGCATCGAGTCCGAGCTGAGCGGAACGTCAAGGAGGCGTCGCTTCGACTGGATGAACTTCCTATCGCCACACAGGAGGCGCCAGCTGACGGACATTTCCACCTGCAGCTCAACAGCCAGCTATTCATAGGTGAGTAGAGATGTTTTCAATATTCAACGTGAAATGTCCTCAAGAGGTAAGAATACATCATATATTTTGTAGATTTATGCTTGATGTATAAACATGACTCTGCCTTTACGTAAATTTTCACCTCATTAGTCTCAGTTCTCATTGATTCAAGGCCATTTCTTCTGGGGCTGTTTGAAATCAGCCACTATCTCCATCTCTCTGGGGAACTGACTTCCATGCACACTTGTCTTGTTTCTAGGATCTCAGTGTTCTCTGTAAATGTCAGCTTCATAATTGAAGAAGTTTTAGTCAAATTACTTATTGTGTGTCTTTCTGCAGTAAAAAACACAGTTTGTCTTTCTAAGGTTCCCATCAGACAAAAGTTAATGAAACATCGACACATACAGTGTTTGTTTATTGAGGCTTTTGGGACAGAACAGTTAATTTATTCAGAAGCCATCTGGATTCAGTCATTTGAATCAGGGAGTACACTCCCATCAGATGTTTCAGGTCATGTTTATTTACCATGTATCACAGACAAGTCAAAGAATAGACAGTGAAAGAAAAGACTTAAAGAGCACCCTAATTAAAAGAAAAATACTGTTATGTTTACAGCTGTGATTTCTGGCTCAAAGATGCAAAAAAGCCTAATAAATATGTTAAATGAACTAAAAAAAATTAATTTTTATAAAAACCTGAAATCTACAGGGTTTCCTTGTAGTCTCCTGCCACTGCATTTACAAACAAAATTGAGACGCATCCTTAAAAAATCTCCATATTCTAGTGGTCAAAAACTGGGTAAAAAGTAAACAAAAAACTGTTGTAGATTGTTGTAGAAAGGCATAAAGAAGGAAGGAAGTTATGCAGCAACGCCAACAAAAATCTCAATATGAAAAAGAAGTCATTAATTTTTCTTAAAAGAAGTCAAGAAACTTGAGTAGTGTTAGATTTGATAATCTTACTGTAAAGACTGCAGTCATACTACTATATCATCTCAGACTAAGAGATAAACTAAAACAATATTTTCTCAGCAATCAATCAGTGTGCTTATATTCAGCATCTACTGACACAATGCATAAGTCTGGGTTGTGTCATTTTTATGCATGTGTAGATGTTGCAGCGTAGTTTTCTTAAAGTGGTTTTTATGTAGGATGTCAAACACTGTGCAGCAGTAACTTAATCTGCTGCTGCTGCTGAATCCTGTGTCTGTTCAGCTGTATTGGATATAAAAGGTGCAGCATCTGCACATTTATTCTTTGGGTCTTTTACTACCTCTTCATTCATAGAGCTACAGCATAAACCAGTGACATCTAAAAGACAGTACAATTAGGAGGTCTGATCTTCTGAAACGGGCTGGGAAAGAAACAGAAATATTCTATAACAAAGTGTTAAACTGTTATTGACTAAATGACAGCTCTATTGAAAATCAGTCTGCTGAGGCAATTGTTTTTGACCACTGAATAAGCATGTGTGTATTGCATACCAGTGGTATAATACAGAGTTTGGTGCACAAATTCTTAATAAACTAATTAGTCTAAAGTTATTCATGAGAAGATCATGTAAATCAACACTAAAAATCTTTAACTTCAAACTTTATTAATATTTTAGCCCTGTTTATCTCAACTTCATCACTTCATTCCATTGAAATTCTCTGTTTGACCTCTGAGTCTGTTTGTAGCTCTGTAGGGACAAAAGAAATAATGAAAATCCATTGTGTATTATCAGGTTTTATCATTCTGTAAATATTATACATGTCACTTCATATCAGTAAATGCACACTGGAAGGAAAACAAACTACCAAACACTGATGAGATTGGATGAAGGCAGCAGCTGCAGCAGCAGGGAGATTGAGGTGAATATTGATTTGCTCAGTGTGCTTAGCCGATAATCCACTCTGAATAGCCAGCAGGTCACCACCAGCAGCCTAAAACCATGTATGTTTACCTCCAAATTATCAACAAAGTGAACTAGACTTAGTATGAAGGATCTGAGTGTTCGAATGAAAACGTGTCGGTGTGATTTCACAGGGTGATTAGATTTTTTTTTTTTTTTTAAATTTGATGACCAGACATGAAGAATTTCCACCGGTCTTGTTTAAAATCTATAAGCTATTGTATAATTTTGTGCGTCCTTGAAAAGGCTATAGGCCTGAAGTAAAAATGTAAAACACATGTATATATATGAATATTTATTCATATCAGCTCAGCAAATATGT
The DNA here is from genome assembly GCA_015108495.1 of Heterochromis multidens. NCBI lineage: Eukaryota > Metazoa > Chordata > Actinopteri > Cichliformes > Cichlidae > Heterochromis > Heterochromis multidens. The sequence continues at coordinate 16,495 of VUQS01057881.1, read as the reverse complement.
AATCATAAGCCACAACAATTTAATACTCACTACTATGTACAGCTTTTTTATAAATCATAATCCTGCCTTTGACGAATTCCTAAAGAATGCATTTAGTTATGTTTGGATTTATAATCCTTTTATGCCTTTTGAATAAATCAAGTCAGGTGTACCGCACAGATGTATTGGCCCATCTACTTAGCTATGATTTAATAAGACATAGCATTGTCTTCTCTAAATTCATAACCCATAATTCCATGAACAGTGTATTTATGAGCCTTAATTATTCCTTGCACTGCTTTATAAGGCAGCAAATTACATTGTTTCGATTAATAGCCCATGTTATTGCCTCCCGTCAGCCATAGGATTGCTTTTCCATTTTTCTTTATTGCCATTTGTTGGTGTAAAATAGTTGCACGCAGCAGTTTCAAGTGAAAGATTTTTGCGTTCATTGCAAGTACCATTTCACATTACTTGTTGTATTGCCTGGTTTGAATAGATAAGCTATAGTTTATTGGTTCCTGTGTCCATAAATTTGTGTTTTGCTTCCTATGAATGGTGCTGTGAGACACAGGAACTGCATTTCCATTGTGTTTAATAGAAAAATTAGTGTACCCCAGTTTGATTTGCTGAAATGTTACCCCAGAATTAAACGATATTTATATTTGTTAATCTGATTATACTTCCTTGTGTACAGATGTGTGTATGTTCTAGTCTTTTCCTGATGCAGATACTGCATATGTTGTGTTACGGTAAGAGATGAGCAAATTAACAACTTCTCCTCTGTCAGAGTAGTTGGCAAAATAGGATTTTAACTGAACTGCAGGCAGTAATTTCTGTTTGGCAGTATGGGTTTGGGACCACAGCAATGCTTGTTAAAATAAAAGCTTCACAAAAGGTTTGAACAAGCCAAAAGATGGGCCCTTTAGCCCCACTGCTAGTGTGGCATAAAATCAAAGTATGCAATGATTTAGTACAAAAAAGTGCATTATAATAAATATTTAGAGCTCTCTCTCACAGATATATGGCATGAGGCTCTAACCTTGTTGTGTATTGTATTATTTTATTTATTTTATAAGTCTGTCATCATTCACACAGAGCACAGGCTGCTGGCTTTCTGTGCTACAGAGTTTGAATTCATCCTCTTTACATTTTCTGAGCCTGCAGCTTGAGGGTTCTTTGTATTTTGAGCCACCTACACTACCTTTGATGATTGCTTTGATCTTGCTAATTCTTTTCCACTTACTCCCCAGTGGTCACAGACTGTATGCATCAGCTACAGAATGTCCTCTCCACTATGATCTTGTGTAAAGAGTACAATTGTCCTTTTATAGTTGAAGTTGAATTAAGGTTAGAGTTCCCAGTGATCTTGAAAGTCTCACTGATGATACTTGCGTTTATCTCCATCTGTCTTTTTTATCTTAACTCTACAAATCATTTATTAATCATTCATAAAGAAATGATCCCAGCAAGCATCGCCTTCGGTTTCTGTTCAAATGTTCAAATTCTCAGGCTTTTGCTTTTCAGACACACAAATTTTATTATCATATGTGGTTTCTTGTTACCCTTAAGTTATGCAAAACAGGCTTGAAGCAAAATTCATAATTTTTATTGCATGTTCTTAAACTAGTAATAAAATTTCTACTAACAGTTTTGTTTGAAATCATTATGTAATTTGTGTACAATATAACAGGCTTTCCAACCCTTCCTAAAGTCTACATGCATCTCGTTTTTTTTTTTTGTTTGTTTGTTTTTTTCCCAGGTGGTCACATTTCCCCACTGCACAATATTATATCAAAGCAGCAGCTTCTCATTAGTTCCTCTGACTTTTCAACACACTAGATTATCTTTTGTAAATCCAGATACTTAAAGGTATGGCATTTAAAGACAAGCATATTGACAAGCAATTAAGCATAGTGAATCCATGCTCAGCTGCAATCCCAGCTCAGCTTATACCTTTCGATGCATCCGACTTTCAAATCTCATGTAGGGTGCACCATTTAAGTTGCTGTAGCCTGCTTACAGTTTCTGTATATCTGCAATCCACTTTGCAACTCATCTCCACCCCAGCTCCCACTTTTATAGTATGTCTGATCCAATCAGTGTCTTATCTGATGTCATTGATGCCTGCTCTATTCTGTACATGGATATTTCTGTGTGGAATGGTGGGAAATGGTGAAATGGTGAAATGGTGAAAACCATCAGTATTTCATTTTATGCTTTCAATTAAATTACTTTTAAGTGAATTTGTGAATGTAAAACAGATGGTGACCTAAAATTTATTGTGTTTACAAATTAATAAGTCCCAATGATGGAATGTGACAGTCCACTATTTAAATTCTAAGTTAAACTGATGACTTTCAGAAATATTTGAACAACATTTGAGTTCTCTCTTTAAAAAAAAATGTTTCTCATTCAGTAACAATTTCTCTCCAGTTCCATGCTTTATATCTGATATTTGAATTCCCCAGGAAATATATACAGCCATTTATACTAGTATCAGTATGATTTCTCACTGTCAACACACAGATTAAATATTTTAGTAAATCATTTGGAGTAACTGTCATTTTGAAAAGCTTTAAGGGAACATTTACCTCTGCACTCGTGTTGCTTTGGTGATACCTGCCTATTTCAGCCATATACAGTTTGTGGCTTACATCAGAGGAGAGAGAGGAGTCTAGCAGAGCTCTGATTTATTGGTGTGAAAAGCTCCTGCTGCTAAACAATAGGAAGCTGTCAGCTTTGAACACGCAGAGCAAAGCTTTGCCCAGTCTCTGCTCTGAGGACAATAACGATCAAGCCCTGATCTTTGCAGAAAAGGGAGTTTGCCAGGTTTGAACTCTGGCTGTGCCATCACATTTGAAAGGATAGGTTGCATGTTTGCAAAAGTGGACATGCATTTTTGATTTTTTTCCACTGTTTGTGTGCAACTAAGGTAAGTGTGGAAAAATGAGCAATGTAAAGTGTAGTACAGGGAAGAAAATCTGCCTTCCTGCTCCCCTCTAGACATACAGACGTACAACCAGAATCTCTTTCAGACAGTAATTCTTCAAGGCTGCCAAACACACAGTCAGCAGCTGGAAGGATGTTATATAGACAGACTGACGAAAGTTATACCTTTAAATCAGCCTTCCACCTACAGCTTGTTGCCTCATTGTGTTTTCATCATTGTGTCATTTCATAAAAATAGTGTTGACAGTTTGAAGCCTCTGGGGAAGCAGAGGCGACATGTGGATCTGCTACAGATGACAGGAGGAGGAGAAATAAAAACACAAAGAAATAAGACATACAGGCTTGACAGCACACTTAGAATAAAACAAAGCCTGGGACAAGGAAGACAGACACAGGAATCAATGTTGCATCATTGTGCTGGGGGAGAATGCTTTGGCCTTGATTGCTTGTGATATCAGCAATATAACCATTTCAGCCCCTTGGGAAGATCTCTACACAGAAGCCTGGAAAATAAAGATAATGCCATTTAACTTTTATGATTTCAGGGGGCACGGCATCCAGGCAGAAGGGCTTCCGTGGCTGTATCCGCTCTCTGCAGCTGAACGGTGTCACTCTGGACCTGGAGGAGAGGGCAAAGATCACACCAGGGGTTCAACCCGGTTGCCCAGGTCACTGCAGCAGCTATGGCTCGCTCTGCCAGAACCATGGCCACTGTGTGGAGAGAGCTAATGGCTTCCACTGTGACTGCAGCCTGTCACCGTACACTGGAGTCTTCTGCCAAACAGGTAAACACAGTTTAGTGAGTGTCATACTTTACAAATGTCTTCATGCTGTAAAGATGTCATTTAGCTGAAGGATGTCATCGTCACAGGCTCGCCGGCTGTAACAAATATTCTCAAATTATTTTACTTGCAACATAATCAAATAAGTACAAAGAAATAAGTGGTAGAAATCTTTGAAGACCTTAGTGTAGTGGAGTGGAAGAGAAAAAATCTGCCTCATAGATGATGTAAAAATACAAAAGAACCAAATGCCGCAATGCAGTGATTTGTGTGGGGACAGGAGATCTCCCAAGGACTGGCTGCTGACTTACATGGTGGAAACTAGAAAAATGAGGGACTGGCACATTTTGGAAGTTTTTAAAGAGGTTCTCTTGTGTTAAAAAGTTAATTTTGAAAGACAGTCTTATGTCTGTCTCAGCAAAACTCAACAGGAAACTTTTTTTTTTTTTTAAATCGCATCCACAAAACAGACAACAGCAAGTGAAAGGAAGAGTTTATATTCTGTTTGCAAAATTCTCACAAAGTGTTTAAGTCTTTGAAAAACTGAAGCCATTAAAAGGTCATGTCATATTTCCTTTTGAATTGAACAACATTAATGGTTCCACCTGCTTTGCTGCCTCTATAGGAGGCCTTTTATAAACACTTTACAATATGCTGCACGGAACCACTTAATGTGTCTGTCGTCTTTTCTCAGCTTTACATTTAATTTTATAAGCACTTATATCTCACAAGCCAAGGTTAAAGCTATGGTTATGTGTCAGCTCATGGTTGCTGTTGGAGGAGACAGAGTCCTTAAACCTGAGGATCAACTCTGTGTTTACATCCCTGTGAAGTCGGTTAGAAATTTGTAAACTAAACTATAATAGGTTCAATTATCATAATAATAATACTCAAAAGGATGGATGTGGTAATAAAAATAAATAAAAGACATAAATATTCAGAGCCTTTGTGAGTGGATGTTTAAAAGGTAATCATCTATATTGTTTAACAGAATCTTTTTCTGCACTTAACACTCATTAAAAAACACTTATCTACCATTGTAACATCATGAGACTGTTTGATGTAAATTCATTGCATTAATGATGCATCTTGACATTGAACTTAATGTCTGGGTTCAAACATTTCATTGAGTTCAGCAGGTTAAGAGGACTCTCCACCCCTCTTTCATTCCAGCTGCTGGCATCTACTGTCTTTATCTGTGTCTACTTCAGCCTGCTGAAGCACCACAAGTGCCTTTAATTACTTTGATTCATTAATGAAATAAAGTTCAGATACAACTGTGTTTAAAGTTGCAGGGAAACTTGGAGCCAAACTTGTTAAACACTTTATGTAATTAGTATTTGTTTTTCTTCCTGTGCCAGTATTTTGAGAACATTCTTGTGGTGTTAGGAAATCTATTTAGGCTTGAAATGATTTAAAAGCTCTAAAATATCATAGAGCCAAACAAACAGCAGTAATTTAATATTGAACTTGAAGTAAATTTAGATATATGAATTGTACATTGCCATCTCTATCAGAGGAAAAACAACACAGGATGTGTTAAGTCCAATGAGCTGCTTATGTACATGCGGACATGTACAATACTGTACAAAAGTCTTGAGCCACCCCTCATTTCTTTATCTTTTGCTTCCAATGAGCCAGACCTTGTTGTAACTTTTTAAAGTGGTCTTGATCAGATGTTCTCCAGGCTTTCTGAAGATCTTTCAAAGTTCTTCTTTAGACATTGGCTGCTTTTCATTCTTGTACCTGCCCATTTTCAGAGGAATGTTCTTTTTGTCTCTTTAGCCACTTAACACTGACCTGTGAATCATTCAAGCATAAAAAAGGGCTTAACTCAAGGGATGAAACAGTGTTGTATCTACACATAACAGACAGCTTAGCAAAAAAAAAATATTTTAAATTGTATCTTTAGGCACTTTGCCTAAAGTGCAGCCTGTTGCAAAAATACACAATTTGTTTCCAGGTCTTTAGTTGAATTTATAAAAAATTCCAAAGATAACACAGCTTGACAGACATAAAATAGCATTTTTGCACCAACAAGATGATTCCCAAAGAGTTATTAGCCAAAAACGTGGCATATCTCGGCATGGGGTGCAGGATGTCCTGGACAAGAGGAAGACAGAAGAAGAAGTGG
>VUQS01057881.1:0-10628 GCA_015108495.1 Heterochromis multidens | reverse complement strand
AAAAAAAAAGGCAAAACTTTAAAAAAAAAAAAAAAAAAAAAACGATCTACACCAGTTAAACAGCATCTGAAAGTCATGTCCTTAAGAAATAGGAAAAAATACAGCAAATACCTTACACAGCACCTGAGAGAAATGGTGATGACCTGTTAGAGTTGTGAAGCGGGCAGCTACCATCAAGATTCCTTTCCATTTGTGGGAAAAAAGTACAGGTAGGTAGGTGCTATAACCTTTCTGTGCCTGCTTTCTTCCAGAGGTGTCAGCCAGCTTCAAGTCAGGAACATCTGTCAGCTACACCTTCAAGGAGCCCTATGAGTTGAGCAGGAACAGTAGCGCTCTGCCATCCTCCATCTACTCTGACATGACGCTCAGAGGAGAGAACGTCTCCCTGAGCTTCAGGACGAACCAGAGTCCAGCTCTGCTGCTCTATGTCAGCTCCTATTACAGAGAATACCTGGCAGTGCTCATCAATAAACATGGTGAGGAGGACACCAGCTTCTTTTAAAATTACAACAGTGGGGGAAGAAAAAACTTTTAATTTTTCAACAGTTTTTAAACCTGATAACAAATTTAAGAGTAAGGATAGCTTCCATTCACCTCACCTCGCATTTGTTCTTCTCAATGTCCTGTTAGGTCTTATCTCCTCTGGGTCCTTGATGTTGAATGTCTTCTGTTAGTTATGAACAAACTCTTATAAGACTCCTTCTCCTTTCACCCTCTGACCATCTTTTTGCAATTCTTTATTTCTTGTTCATGATCCAATCTTTTCCTTTATTATGAATCTCACTTCTTTTAAACACAACACTTTTTCAAATCTTAATCAAAAAATTATGTGGGAGAAAGTCAAAAAGCAAAGGCTTTTACACCTCTTTTTTTTATATCTTGGCTCTCATCACCTGTCCTCACCTCTTACACTCATTTTCTCCCATTCCTGTCATCTTTTCCAGATATCAACCTCTACCCTCTCCTGCTTCTCTCTCTCTCTGTCTTCTTGTCCTCTGCTTAGCAGCTTTACAAGATCTATCAGAATCTGTCAGATCTTTCCCCTCTCTGGATTCCCCATCCCCGTCATCCTCTACTGCTTTTTAATCCATCCAGCTGGACCAGCTATTATGTTTTGTCTTTGAAAAAGTGCTGCAGGAATAAGAATTTGGGTGGCAGGTCAGTGTGTTGCTGAATAAAACAGCTGAACACACACTAAAATTTTGTGTCAAATAATCATGCTGTGGCTTTTAAGAGTTGCAACAGAGGCACTTTGAATTTGGAATTACATTTTCAGCATCCAGTAGTCTAATAAAATTGGCACTTTGCTGCTAGATTAGCTGTAAATGGATTTTTTTCTGGTGTTAATGCCCTGCTGTCCATCGACTTTCTCTGAGTTATTAAGGCCTTGTGCTGACCGTGGAGTCGACAGGTAAATGCGCTTAAAAGTGTCCAGTGAAATCCTTAGGAGCTTTCTCTTGTTCCACTTATTTCTTTTGCCCCTTTGCTGCACTTAAACCTTCTTCAGCCAAAACACAGATATTCATTGTTAATCACTTAAGTCTTGCTTTCAAGAATTTATGCATAAAATTCTGTTATCAGAAACAGCAGCTATGGGAATGAGCTTTAATATATCAAGTAATTATTCCTTTTTGGTAAATACACCTAATTAAAAGATGAACACAGTGAATCATGATTATAAAGTGTTTCTTATGGGATTATTTATAATTGAAAAATATTATCCTGATAACATGCATGCGTTTGAAGGACAGTGTATAATTTCATATCCTTCATTTTAATCTTAAAAGCCCCAAAGAAATAACGTTGCTTTCCATAAATCCGCTCCTAATGCTCTGTATATTAAGAAAATTAATTAGATTTAGAGTTTTGTTATTGATAGGGAATTACCTCTTAATCCTCTTAAAATGGAAAGCTTTATTAACTCAGTGATGAATCCGAAAGATGAGCATCTAAGGTTATTTTTCTTAAGGATGTTTTTTCGTAAAGGTTATAGAAGAAGACATGGATGTTTTCATTAAGAGAAAAGTAAGTTTAATGTGGAAAAACTGTGTGTGTTTGTGTGCTTAAGATAAGCTGGAGGTGAGATACAAGCTGGACAGCAGCAGGGACGCTGAAGTGCTGAGGAGCAAAGTGAGGAGCCTGGCCAACGGACAGCTGCACACTGTTACCATCAGGAGACTAACAGACTCCGTGTCTGTACAGGTGAAGAAAAAAACTAGCAACAAAACACATAGTGTATAGTTACATTTAGAGTGTCATTTCGGTCATGTATAATATATAGTATACAGTACAATATATGACAATTAGATCTGTGTTCCCTTAAATCTTTAAGAGACACATGACTACAAAAGCAGGGACTGCACAAGTGAGTACAAAATAGTGAGAAGCATCTCATCTTACACACAAACTAACAATGCTATTCATTCGCTTTTGGCAGCTCTGAAGTGAGAGAAGAGTGTAACCTCTGCCTTTTTCACTCTTTTTAGACTTCTGCCATTTCAAAATAAAAGTTGACAGTGTTTGTTCACCACCAGATGGAGACAAAAAGCAATATGATCTGATTAACATGATTATTTTCAAGACTGAAAAAATGTTATACAGTTCCTACCTGAGGATTTATTTCCAGATATGCCATTGTGCTCTCATTGTTTTGAAATAGACTTCATTCCAACATCCCAGTGTGAACAGGTCCTGTTATAACTTGTCAGTCAGTATTGAGTACTAAAACCACTGTTTCGTAAACCTACTTCTGCTCTTATTAATGAGTCTGCAAACTCTCCAACTTCCATACTGAAGAGCGCTGGATATTGTTTCTTTTATGGTCCATAGACTTCCAGAGAAAAGTTAGTGTGCTCCCTCTTGCAGCGCCTGTCAGCTTGTATTTATGTTGTTTTTAATTCAGCAGTTTCCATTTAGTTTCAAGGTGAAGACCCCCAAAATGAATAAAAATAAAAATAATAAATAAATGTCTTCTTCTGTACCTTGATAATATTTTCCATCTGTATGCTATGTTTCAAACATGGCATACAGTTTAACCACACAGCTTCTATTTGTCACTGACATGATGACCTTTAAACATTTACACCTGAGGTTTACTTCTTGTTCTAGTCAGGTTAACTTTAATAACACAGCTGTACATACGCTCCGTTCTTTATGTCCTTCACCATCAGTCAAAACATGGAGAATAATCCTGAAACCACTGTCATAAAATGAATAGCATTGTTTTATCTTTTTTAATGAACTTCTTTTCAAGTGGATCCAGTAACATTATGTCATTTCAGAAAGGCTCACATCATTTCCAAATGGGAAGAAATGACCACTGTGTTAATTTAGTTGGAGGACTTGAAGCTAATGAAGCTCCAGTTATTACTGCATAGCTATGGAAGGATAGCAGGAATACCCTACACATTAAAACAGCTCCAGATGAAATATGGATCAACTTCAAAATATCAGAATCTCATGAAATATAACGTTAACATCTTGTTACCAACAGCCTCAGATGATATACGAGGTAAACTTAATCTAACTGGCAGCCAGCAGTCTCTATAATTATCAACACTCTGAGATGAAATATAAGGTGACCTCGTCTTGATGCAGTTTGTCAAGACTCCGGCGAAATACGAGTTGCATCTCATCTCACCGGTTTCCATCACCTTGAATCATTATATTGTTACAACATGCTTCGGGAACATCAGGTGACCTTCATCGATTGTCACCCAGCTGTTTCCTGATGGCCAGCAGCATACACTCTCCAAATTGGTCTCACAATTGGACACCATCATATCCTCTCCCCTGAGCAGATGAAAAATGAAAAACTAAATCACCTCGGGCTACTAATACATCATGCCCTCTCTTTTTCTTCGCTCTTATCAGTAGGGTCAGTGTTTCGTTTCCTTTAGGTTTACTGACACACTCCATTAGAGCTTTAAAACAGTACATCAAAGTTTGTCAGAGACAGCACCATAAAGTTTGGACTTGTCTCCATCATTGTCCCTTGTGTTTGCACACTGCACCTAACTTGAGACAGCAAATGGGACTTCCTGTTCAATAGAACAAATCCAGGTTTTAATATGTGGAAACCTATTGTAAATTCAGTGATATTATATCAGCTTAAGGCTATTTAAACTTACCTGGAGCTTATTTTTATATCAGCAGAACAAGCAACTTTGTTAGCAAAGTACAAACCCAATTTGGGGTGCTTTCTTAAACAGTAATTTTTTTTATTACCCTCTCCCTGCACAGGTATCCAAAGCATGGACGGTTAAAGTGGACAAACTCCCAGACTTCCTACATGTCTTTGGGTTTTCATAATTTGATTCAAAGCATATTTGGTAGCAAATATACACAAAAAAAGAACAAATATTGAGCAAGATGTATCCCATGTTGATTTCCAAATATGTGCCCCCATTTCAAAATACAGTCAGACTTTAAGTCATATTTTTAGTGGTCAGATGATACAGAAAATATTATAATAAAAGATTTATATTAGAAAGAAACAGTAATACATAGCCTGGTCTGAACTAGCAATTTTTTTGTTTCATGTCCCTGAACTAGTTAAAAAGCTATTCCTGTATCACTGCTGGGTCTTCAATAATTTGCTCACTTGCCTCCACAACTGGAGGTCATCAAGAATTGCAAGCAATTTTTAGGTTTAGTTGGAGGGGTGATATGGTGTTTGAGTCGGTGCAATGTTTATTTTTGTCTATTTTTCACAGAAATTTGACTACCGAGGTGTAGTAGGTTTCCTGTATTCTGTGTGAATGTCTGTCTACTGAATAAAAATATGAGCTGTGCATGTCTGTCAGCTCAGATGGATTTCAGACTGAAGGAACAGCACTTGTGTTGTATTTCAGACCCTGTAAATTATCCTCCGTAAATTATGTCTCCGTCCATTCATTAAGTTGATAAATATCCAGGTTAAATGTAGTTCTTGTTTTTCTAGCCAATCAGTTAATGCCAATTTTGGTATGCTGGTACACCACTTTCATTCTGATGTATTTTTATATACAATGTGTCCAATTAATTGCCAAAAAATTTTGTACACTTTCATGGTTTCAATACAAGAACCCAACTTGCTTTGGTCCATGTTAATGTCTTTTTTCACATATCCTTCTACATCTCTTATGTTCACAGGGAGTTTAATCTGCACCTCATCATATTTTCACACATCTGTGAAAAACCAGACTTATGACTTAAAATATATAGCAATTTTTGGAAACACTCATTTGTACAAAACAGTGTAAAGAGTGGTTAACACATTTGCTTAACATGCAAAAGACCCCCAGTTTGAGACTGGAAGGAGACACAAATCCCTGGAAGGGGTGCGTCAGGAAAGGCATCAAGGGTAAAGATTCTGTGCCAAGTCAAATATGTGGATTCATCTACTGTGGTGGCCCTTTAAAATAAGGGAGCAGCTGAAAGAAGCAAGCAGAATGGTGTAAATGCTTACCGTGTGTATTTCATAGCAATATAAACACATTTGGGCTAAAAGAGCAGCATGTAGGTTTTAGTGGCATCTAACAGCAGCCCACTGAATCATCCCTTTCCTTTCAGCCTTGTACATACCCTTTGCTTCAGTAAAAAAATGTGAAAGGTCAGAGCTAGTATTTTATTTTATTTATTTATTTATTTTTGGTCTGTTCAGCACTCAATCCACTTTCAGCTACTTATCCCAGTCTGTGTCTGAGTTGGCTGCAGTCTAAGGAAAGATGCCCAGTCCTCCCTCTCCCCAGCCATCTCCTTCAGCGCTTCTGGGGGAACACCCGGATAGGTGTCTTGGGTCTGTCCTGGAGCCTCTTCCCAGTAGGATATGCCTGAACCACCTCAGCTGGCTCCTTTTGATGTGGAGGAGTAGCAGCTCTAATCTAAGCCCCTTCTGAATGACTGAACTCGTCACCTCATCTCTAAGGAAGAGCCCTGTCACCCATCAGAGGAAGCTAATTTCCATCACTTATATCCATGATGTCATTCTTTTGGTGACTACCCACAGCTTGTGGCCAGCTTTATGGCCAGGTGAGGGTAGGAACGTAGATCAACTGGTAAATTGACAGCTTCACTTCACGCTCAGCTCTCTTCACCACAAGGGAACACAGTATCCACATCAGTGTCAACACCGCACCAAGCCGTCTGTTAATCCCCTGCTCATGAACCTGTTCTGAGCTCATAGGATCATTATAAATACTTTTTCCATTTATCCCAATAGATCTTGTAAATACACCATGCTGGTGTAACTATGACCTCAAGTAAATGTTACTTCAAACAGCTGATGCCTCATTGAAGTAATCAGCATTTATAACTCAGACTTACAAAAGTATGTTTTTTTTTTTTTTTTGGATGGAAACTTGGATGAAAACTATGGATGGAAATTTTGACTAGGTTTTCCTCTTCACAGCCACATGGTGAGATACTCTCTGTGGAGCAGCCCTAATTAAAATAAACTCCAGTGGAGAATTTCACTCTGGATGACTGTTTTTCACTATTGCTTATCCCTCCCTTTGAGCTGGTGAGATAAAGGGACAGCTGAACAGTTTAAAAAAAAAATCAAATTTAAAATGGAGCTTCAGATTCAGATCACCACAGACTGAAAAAGTAATGACTGGCACAAAAATAAAACTCACTGAGTCTAATAACTGGAATAGCACACAGAACAATGTAATACTTTTTATGCTTAGGGCATTTTAAAATTTTAATTTGATCTTATTCGACTTCCAGCTGTTCGTGTCCTAGTTGATGCAGTTTCAACTTTCAGTTTTCATTTTTCTTAATTGTTATTTCAAAAACTTTCCTTTTGTTATTTTATCACTAATTTTTATTCAGATCTCTTAATTTTCTGTGCTTTTATTTGTCTTTAATTTGCCTATATTGTATTATATTTTACAAATTAAAGGTTGAACAAATGTTGATTTCTTGATGTTTAACCAGCACTGAAATCTGGAACATATATAATTTGTTTTTTGTTTTCAGATTGACAAAAATGCCAGAGAAGACTTCAACCTGACATCTGATGTGGAATTTAATGCCATCAAGTCACTGATGTTGGGCAGAGTGCACGGTGAGTGAGGAGACAGTAAAAGCAGAGAGGTGTTTTTAGTTAGGCAGCACTCAGACTCACACTCATTTGATAACAGTTCTGAGAAGTTTGGTGTCTGACTGTCAGCATGAGCTGTTTTTAGAAAAACTGACTGAAATAAATGGAACCAGAGCTGTTAGCAGGACAAAGTGATATTTTCATCTTAGTACTGAGTTCTCAGTAACGGTGGGTCAAGATGTAAACAAAAGATATTTTTAAGTAGTTTCTGTGTTGTGAGCAGGCAGAAATCTTGGACCTTTACATTCACTTCTTTCTTTTATTTCTCTTTTATTTCTCTCTAGAGCCTTTAAAATGAAAAGTTTTTAATTTCTAACAGGAAGAATGGAACTTTTTCGAAAGGAATGTCGTGTTTATCTGGAAATATGGTACTGTGTATACAAAAAATATTTTTTGCTAGTTGTGTTGGATTTAATCTAGCTGGATTGATCTAAACTGTATCATGCAAGGAACTGGCACATTTAATTTAAGATAAACATTAGTTATTAGTCTTTTCTTTTCTGCTGCTTATCTGGAACAAGGCCACGGGGGCAGCAGTCTAAGCAGAGAAGCCCAGACGTCCCTCTCCCCCACCACTTACTCCAGCTCATCCAGGAGAACACCAAGGTGTTCCCAGGCCAGCCAAGAGACATAATCTCTCCAGCATGTCCTGGGCCTACCCCAGGGCCTCCTCTCTGCAGGACATGCCCGAACACCTAGGATTCTCAGGAGACATCCTATTCAGATGTCCGACCCACCTCAGCTGGCTTCTTTCAATGTGGAGGAGTAGCAGCTCTATTCTGAGTCCCTCCCAAAAGAGTCAGCTGTCTTGTCTTGATACATTTTTTTAAAATGTATACATTATATAAACATTATATACCTTCTACCTTCATATACCTTCAGATACAGATATATATGTACCCTAAACTGATTTTCTTCTGGTCATATTTTTTTTGCCTGATCTTACCAGTTATCAAGTTAATTGTTGTTTGACATTTTGTGCACCTTTGGACTACTTCCAGCACTGCTCATCCCTGGATGTCTCATTCTGACTACTTGAATGTGCTTCTCCCACATAATTTTAAAATAGGAATCAACTGTGTTTTGCTTTGCTAAGAGTCACCATTTCTTCAGTGCATTGCTTTTTCCACTTCCACTATAGTCCTGGACAGAGACCTGAAACAGTTCTAGGGTAATAACAGTTACAATTTTAGAAAAGCCAGTAATTTTTCCCTCAGTGGCTCTATCAAAGATGGACTGAGATATAAGACAGCACCTAACAGTGGGACCAAAAAAAAATGAAAAATCATCTTTTCATACCATGTGTCAGAACTTACTTAAGTACTCAAGATATATCATGAAAGAAAATGATTCATTTTGCAAAGATATGAACTGGTTTTCAAAGGAACCACTTTGGTAAGATATAAGTAGTGAGTGGGAACCTTATTGCTTCATTTTTGTGATGTGGTTTAGTTTTATGGCCCTTAACCAATCTCAGAAAATTTTAATTGTATTCCACTGGATGAATTTTCCTATAAAGTATCATTTTGATCAATTACAGTAACTACATTTAAGAAAACAGGTGATTTAAAGCACCAGTACTGTATATGTCATGGTTACGCTGTGTGGCAGGCAGTGTAGGACCCAAATGCAGGACTCGGCAAACAGACGTTAAATTTAAAACGCAGCTTTATTGCTGGTAACAAACTGAATTAACAAAATAATCAAACATGGCAGGTACAAAGTGACTGGGAGACTAAGACTGGGGAAAAATTTACGGACCGACAAGTACACAGCTTGTGACAAGGACACGACAAAGAACAGAGAGAGACGCAGACAATATATACACAGGAGGGAATCAGGGCAGAGAGGACACACCTGGGGAACACAGCTGAACAGAATCTATTTATTCCATCTATTTAATCCTTGAGGTGACTGTTGTTGTGATTTGGCGCTATCCATCCATCCATCTATTTTCTTCCACTTATCCAGGGCCGGGTTGCGGGGACAGCAGCCTAAGCAGAGAAGCCCAGACCTCCCTCACCCCGGCCACCTCCTCCAGCTTATCCAGGGGAACACTGAGGTGTTCCCAGGCCAGCTGAGAGATATAATCTCTCCAGCATGTCCTGGGCCTACCCCGGGGCCTCCTCCCGGTGGGACATGCCCGGAACACCTAGCCCAGTAGGCGCCCAGGAGGCATCCTTGTCAGATGCCCAAACCACCTCAACTGGCTCCTTTCAATGTGGAGGAGTAGCGGCTCTACTCTGAGCTCCTCCCGGATGGCTGAACTCCTCACCCTATCTCTAAGAGAGAGGCCAACCACCCGTCGGAGAAAGCTCATTTCCGCCGCTTGTATCCGCGATCTCGTTCTTTCGGTCACTACCCCAAAGCCCGTTACCATAGGTGAGGGTAGGGACGTAGATCGACCGATAAATCGAGAGCTTCGCTTTTACGCTCAGCTCCCTCTTCACCACGACGGACCAGTACAGCAGCCGCAGCCCCAATACATCTGTCAATCTCCCGCTCCCCTCTCCCGTCACTCGTGAACAAGACCCCGAGATACTTAAACTCCTCCACTTGGGGCAGCAACTCGTCCCTGACCCAGAGTGGGCACTCCACCCTTTTCTGGCTAAGAACCATGGCCTCAGACTTGGCGGTGCTAATTCTCAATCCCGCTGTTTCACACTCGGCTGCGAACCACTCCAGTGTGAGCTGGAGGCCACCAACTGATGAAGCCAATAGAACCACATCATCCGCGAAAAGCAGAGATGAGATTCTGAGGCCACCAAAGTGGAAGCCTTCCACCACTTGGCTATGCCTAGAAATTCTATCCATAAAAATTATGAACAGAATCTGTGACAAAGTGCAGCCCTGGCGGAGTCCAACACCCACCGAGAACGAGTCCGACTTATTGCCGGCAATGCGGACCAAGCTCTTGCAACGGTTGTATAAGGACTGAATAGCCCGTAGCAACAGGCCAGATACCCCATACTCCCGAAGCACCTCCCAAAGAATATTCCGAGGGATGCGGTTGAATGCCTTCTCCAAGTCCACAAAACACACGTAGACTGGTTGGGCAAACTCCCACGCACCCTCAAATATCCTCGAGAGGGTAAAGAGCTGGTCCAGTGTTCCATGACTGGGACGAAAACTGCATTGTTCCTCCTGTATTCGAGGTTTGACTAACGGACAAACTCTTCTTTCCATCACCCTTGCATAGACTTTTCCGGGGAGGCTGAGAAATGTGATCCCTCTATAGTTGGAGCACACGCTCCAGTCCCCCTTCTTAAAGATGGGGACCACCACCCGGGTCTGCCAATCCAGAGGTACTGCCCCAGATCTCCACGCGACATTGTAGAGGCGAGTCAACCAAGACAGCCCTACAACATGCAGAGCCTTCAGGAACTCAGGGCGAACCTCATCCACCCCAGGGGCCCGGCCACCAAGGAGTTGTTTAACTGCCTCAGTGACCTCGCCCCCAGTGATGGGCGAGTTGTCCCCCTCATCTCCAGACTCTGCTTCCTCTACAGAAGATTAATGCATTAAGGAGGTCCTCGAAGTC